>CAUYPK010147950.1:45000-49867 GCA_963574355.1 Loris lydekkerianus
AGGAGGGCTTGGCTGAATGTCTCTGAAAAGTTTTTCATCCATTTGGAATTGAAATTACAGCCTTCAAAAAAGTTAGGAGAGGCTGGGCACTGTTGCTAACACCTGTAAACCTAACACTCTGGTAGGCCGAGGCGGTGGATTGCTTGAGCTCAAGACCAGCCTGAGCAAGAGCCAGACCCTGTCTCTACTGAAAAATAGAAAAACTTAGCTAGACTTTGTGGAATGCGCCTGTAGTCCCAGCTGCTGGAGAAGATCACCTTGGAGTTTGAGATTGCCATGGGGTAGGTGGACACCAGGGCACTCTAGCCTGGGCAACTGAGATCTCAAACAACAACAACACCCCTCTTGATGGGGGTGGCGCCTGTCGCTCAAGGAGTAGGGCGCCAGCCCCATATACACACCCCGGAGGTGGCAGGTTCAAATCTGGCCCGAGCCAAAAAAATATACAACAACAAAAAAAAATCTCTTGACTTCTATTGCTGCAGGAGGAATGTATTTACAAACTAGACCCATTGTGTGGTCCTGTGGATTGTTAAATTTGCACACAAGTTCAATTTGCAGCCTTATTCCATCTCTGTATGTGAAAGTTTGGGCAGACTTGGAATGGAGACTGTAATATTGTGAAATATATGACCAGTCTTTATCCATTTCCTGCCCTACAATACATAAAACCTTTAGATTCTTCAGTCTTTTTGTATGATAATGATGGCTGATAGCTTTAAGCTCGGGCCTGTGACCAGAGAGAAAAGATGTGAATAGAAATAGAAAAGATGTTGGGATCTTCAGTATCACCCATCAACCTTCCAGGAGGGGAGAGGGACTGAAGGTCAAGTTGATTATCAGTGACCAGTGGTTTAATCAATCATCCTTATGTAATGAAACCCCCATAAAACCCAAGAGGATAGGATTCTAAGAGCTTCTGGATAGCTGAACATACCAAGGTTCCCAGAGGGTGGTGTGTCCACAGGGCTGGGAAGCTCTGTGTCCTTTCCCACATATGTTACCTTATCCTCTTCATTTATATGTTTTATAATGTCCTTTATAATAAACTGGTAAACATATGTCTTTCTCTGTTAGATGCTCCATCAAATTAACCAAATTCAAAGAGGGGGTTGTGGGAACCCCAACTTGAAGCCAATTGGTCAGAAATTTCCGAGGCCCACTGATGTCAGCAGGAGGTGGGGTGGGGAGAGGAGTGAAGGGACAGTCTTAGGAGATCTGGCACTTTTTCCAGGCAGATAGTATCATAACTAAATTAGAGAACACCCAGTTGGTGTTCTTTGTTTGTTTGGTTTTTGTTGGGTTTTTTTTTGAGATAGGGTTTCATTTTATTGCCCCTGGTAGAGTGCCATGGAGTCATAGCTTGTAGCAACCTCAAACTCTTGGGGTCAAGCGATTCTCTTGTTTCAGCCTCCCAAGTGGCTTGGACTACAGGCACCCACCACAACACCCGGCTATTTTTAGAGATGAGGTCTCACCCTGGCTCAGGCTGGTCTCGAACCCATAAGCTTACCCATGTATATCTATTTGATATACAACTGTATTGCCAGCACACAGCAATACAGTTACTGTGGGCAATCCACTCACCTCAGTCTCCCAGAGTGCTAGGATTATAGGCTTGATCCACCGTGCCCAGCCCCAGTTGGTGTCTTTTGCAGAATTGATGGCTTACGTGGTGGTAGGGAACCCCCAGCCCTACATTTGGTCACAGAAGTCTTCTGTGTTGATTACTGTTGTGTTGGTGTGAGAGTAGAGGAGGAACACAGTTTGAGTATTTTTCCAAAAAATGGACATTTTGACAGTATGGAATGAATTTTATTATCTTGAACCCCTGACTCCCACTGAGTAACCAATCCCTCTTTCCCTCTTTGAAAGCTGGGCCATATCTTGCTCTAAGACGTTGTAATGTCGTTTCTAAAAACATTGACCAGCAACAGAATGCCAATGCTCCTTTGCTTCCAGGCCCATAACGTGAATCAGATCGTAGCAGAGGAGCCTCACAGGGAAAGCGTTAGGACAAGTATGGAACAGGGTAAAAAGAAAAAGAAAAGTGGGCAATTGCCGAGACAAACTGAACAATTTCTGAGACAGAGGAAACAGTTCCTTAGCTTAGATATGAACAGGGTAGGGAAGATAAACTAATCCGGGCCACTACAAAAGCAGAACTAGCCAAGATTGTGCTTAGAAAGTGTTAAAAATTTAGGGTGGCACCTGTGGCTCAGTGGGTAGGGTGCCGACCCCATATACCGAGGGTGGCAGGTTCAAACCTGGCCCCGGCCAAACTGCAACAAAAAATAGCCGGGCATAGTGGTAGGTGTCTGTAGTCCCAGCTACTCAGGAGGCTGAGGCAAGAGAATCGTCTAAGCCCAAGAGCTGGAGGTTGCTGTGAGCTGTGATGCCACAGCACTCTACCAAGGGTGATAAAGTAAGACTCTGTCTCTAAAAGAAAGTGCTGGGCTCGGTGCCAGTGGCTCAAGCGGCTAAGGCACCAGCCACATACACCTGAGGTGGCGGGTTTGAACCCAGCCCAGGCCTGCCAAACAACAATGATGGCTGCAACCAAAAAATAACCAGGCATTGTGGGGGGTGCCTGTAGTCCCAGCTACTTGGGGAGCAGAGGCAGGAGACTTGCTTGAGCCCAGGAGTTGGAAGTTGCTGTGGGCTGTGACCCACGGCACTCTACCCAGGGTGACAGCTTGAGGCTCTGTCTCAAAAAAGAAGAAAGTGTTGAAATTTAGGCCACATGCAGTGGTTCATCCTTGTAATCCCAGCCCTCTGTGAGGTTGAGGTGGGCGGATCAACTTAGCTCACAGAGTTCAGGACCAGCCTAAGCAAGAACAAGACCTTGTCCCTAAATATAGCCTGGGCATTGTGGTGGGCGCCTGTAGTACCAGCTACTCGGGAGGCTGAGGCAAGAAGTTTACTCGAGCCCAAGAATTTGAGGTTGCTGTGAGCTATGAAGCCATCCATGGCACTCTACCAAGGACCACAGAGTCTGACTATCTCAGAGTCTGGCCACTCTACCAAGGGCCACAGAGTCTGACTGTATCTCAAAGAAGAAAAAAAAAGAAAGAAAGAAATGCTTAAACATTAAAAACAGGTGGAGCAAAACTAGGAATTGAAGAATAAATAAAAGAGAAAAATTCATAAGGGGTCCCCCCTCATTTGTGAGGGAGAGGCCCACACCTTCCTCTTAGTGTTTTCTATCTACTTATAAACTTGTGTGTTCTATATAATTTTAAAAAATCAAACTTTTCTGTTAAATTGCTTCTGCTGCCAGACTTCCTCTTTTCCCACCGGCTCTGCTGCTACTCCTTGGTTTTCTGTTTTTTGTGCCTCCAAGACAAAGTGCTTGTTTGAGACACCCAAGGCATAGAAGTGGAGGTGTGACAGGAACTCAGGGAGGGCCCTCTGAGCCTAACCACCTTGGTGACTTCTCATTCTTTCCCTTCATTACTCTTTCAGCAGTGCACAGCTTATAGTTTGTTTATTGTGTGTTTCCTTCTCCAGGCTACAAGTTCTATGAGGGCAGGACCTCATCTATTTCATATACAACTGTACTGCCAGCGCACAGCAAGAGCCAGCTAAATATTTGTTTGAGAAATGAATGGGTGAGGAGCTATTAATCTGGAATGAAAAGGGGGCACCCACCACAAACAAGCTGACAGCAAAGAATCTTGCTGGGAGATGACAAGGGCAAGCTTCTTCTGAGAGGGGGTGTTTGAAATGAGAAGAACCGAAGGGTGGAGTCAGGCCTCAGGGGAAAAACAAGAGGGATGAGATGGCGGGAGAGGCATGCCTTTGGGAAATTGACAACTGGGTATTTTTGTTGTTGTTGCTCAATAAAGTTATATTTTTCCAAATATATGGTTGGTTGGACCCTGTTCATGCATCTTCACCAGCAACTGGGGCATCTCCACTCTTGGTATTTCTGGTGTAAATTACTTGAGCTCTGTGCTTTAAGAGAGCACAGTTTGATAAGTCCTTTGCTAAGGAGCTCCGGCAGGGCTGCCCTGGCCAGGGAACCTCCAATCTTCAGTCTCTCGGAGACCACAGCTGGAGTGATAAGCTTATAGTTGGGAACTTCCTTTCAGAGTTTGTTATATGTAACTTTGTCAAACAAGACTGGGTTGTTGAGCTTGTCCCGAGCTTTGCCTTTGAACCACTTCTTTTTGGCCTTGCCTCCAGATTTGTTCACTGGATCTTTGTCTTTCTTGGCCGACTTTCCAGCATCTTTCTTCTTGTTGTCATCCTTGGGTGGCATTGCGAAGCCCAGAGAGGAACTGCCACCACCACAGCCTGGCTAAGATCAATAATGGTATTTTGAACAGAGAAATGTACCCTCAATGGAATGGCAAAAACTAGCAATTGCCATGTATCAACATCATAAATGATTGTGAAACAAATCTGGAAACAAGTAAGAATGCTCACAACAGGGAGGTGCCTGTGGCTCAAAGGAGTAGAGTGCTGGCCCCATATACCGGAGGTGGTGGGTTCAAACCCAGCCCCGGCCAAAAACTGCAAAAAAAAGAAAAAAGGATGCCCACAACCAACATTTTTTTTTTCTCCAGAGACAGAGTCTCACTTTGTCACCCTTGGTAGAGTGCTGTGGTGTCATAGATCACAGCAACCTCAAACTCTTGGGCTGAAGTGATTTTCTTGCCTCAGCCTCCCAAGTACCTGGGACTACAGGCGCCTCCATGACACCCAGCTATTTTTTTTTTAGAGATAAAGTCGCAATCTGGCTCAGGCTGGTCTCGAACCTCTTCAGCCTCCCAGAGTGCTGACATGAGCCATCTCACCCCACACACCCAACGTATTTATTTAACATTTTTTGGAAATCACAGCCAGATAGTAAAGTAAAGTT
>CAUYPK010147952.1:0-49585 GCA_963574355.1 Loris lydekkerianus
ACAGATGTCTTTGTTATATTGTGACTTTTGGTCTTCTGGGTATAAACCTAGTAAAGGAATTATAGGATCGAATGCCAGGTCTATTTTTAGGTCTCTAAGTATTCTCCAAACATCCTTCCAGAAGGGACGTATTAGTGGGCATTCCCACCAGCAGTGTAGAAGTGTGCTCTTTCCTCCACATCCACGCCAACATTTCTGGCACCATGGATTCTTAATAGGGTTTTATCTGAAATCTTCCTGAATGTGTGTCTTTGCATGGAATAATGTAATCCTGAAATATCCTAACTGTAAAGGTGCCAGAAGATTCCTGTTTAACTCCTCTACCCTGGTTACCCATTGCTCGTTGCTTCACATCTGAAAGTCCAAAAATTCTGAACACTTCATAGTTGCTCGGAGGCCTTCCTTGCTTCTACAGGCAAAGTTTTCTTCCGAGGACAAAATGCCACTCAGACAAGACTCATTACATTCTCCACATTACCCTGGAGCTATTCCCAGCACCACCTCTGTTCTGCATGATTTATGGTGTGAGTCTTTCATCTCTCTACTCTGAATGGGTTGAACTCCAGTAACACCTCAATAAACATCTCCAGTACTAAGCTGTTGTTCATTGTGGAACGAGGGTCTTCATGATTTCATAGACTTCACTCAGCTTTCCTAAACATTCTTTCCAGGTCAATTATTGTTAATATTTATAAGATGAAGACATTATGAGAGGCATAATACTTACCAAAAATAGATTTTTCACTTTGAGCCATCCTTTTAAAAAAAATTAGGTTGGTTATGCAAGCCTGCATCAGATATTTTACAAAATTATTGATTCCTGTAATAATTACATTCAAGCATATCATACCCATTCTACCCACAGAAAGGGTTATCAGATTCAATTATATAATTAAAAATTGGTATTAAGTGAATATTTTTAAGATAAGAATGCATGCTTTGAGCCCAAAGTTAATAAATTTTATTTGTCATAACTCTTCCCTTTCTTCTTCATCCAGTCTCTCTTAACCTACCATTTTTCTTTCCTTCATTTTATCTATTTCCCCTCTGTTTCCAGTTTCCAGTTCCCAGTGAAATATAGGACTTGCTTAGACCCAATTAGAGCAATCATACCCATTAATTTTGCTGACTCTTTTCCTAGCATGAGAATTTTAGCAGCAGGGGATATAGACTTGAAACGTGGTATCATATTCTCCACATTCTATGTGACACCAAATCTGAAAAAAATTGCATTTGTAAAACAAGTGAGAGACTTTATCTTTTTTAAATGAAAAATAAAAATTGTCTTCTATTTATGGTGTACAACACGGTAGTTTGTTCTATGTCTATGTTGTGGAATGACTGACAAATCTAACAAACTCTCTTTATCTTATAAGAACCTACATGTCTTCCTCAGCTGTCGAAAGCAGGAAGAAAAGGTAAAGGAAAGGGGAAAGGGCAGGGAGATTTCTGCTGGGACTTTATAGGTAGCATGAAGGAAGAGTGAATTAAATGCATAGTGCCTGATCCACAAAGGAGACAGCCATGGCGATGCCAATGGAGGACCTAGCAAAAAGACGGGGTGCCTTCCATCTGCCTGGATAACACAGGCTGAGCCATTCCTGTAGTAGCTATCCTTGGGGAAGCTGTCTGTGACTCAGTGATTCTGCCAACACTGATATGTGGGCAAAGCAAAGAATTACAGTAAAGAAAATGACTGCCCAGAATGTGGTGGGGATAGCAGCCCTTACTGGCACCTGTAGTCAGAAAAACTCATCCATTCACCTTTCCATGTTATTTATGAGGCACCTGCTCTGTACAAATCATAGTTCCTAAATAAGCCTTCACTTCTAGGTTCTCATAACCTCATCTTTCAAGTGCTCTGAAATAGTCTCCACTTCTCTAGTCTCTCCCTGTTCCAGTCTATCCTACACACAAAGGCCCGGAAATTCTTCCTCCTACACATGACTGGTTATAAGCACAGGCTCTGGAATTAGACTTCCTGGATTCAAATGCTGCCTCCACAACTGATTGACCTTGTGGTCTTAGGCAAGTTATCTAAGCTAGCTAGTTAGCAAGTTACTCTCTGAGCCCCAGTGTACCAGTTGGCTTCGGTTAAGTGGCAGAAACAAAAGTCCCTATATCGTCACAGGTTTAACAATGAAGTGTATTTCTGGCTCATGTTTAGTCCACCGCAGGTCTGAGTCCATGCTTGGCAACCTCCTCATGTCATCCCCAAGGTTAAACGTGCAACCCCTATCTGGATCATGCCAGACAGCAGCAGAGGGAAAGAAGGCAGTGCTATTTTAAAGCTTTTGCTTGGAAATGTCATATCTCACTTTCACTTACGTTTTATTTATGAAAGCAAAGAGGCAGGACTGAGAAGGAGAGGCAGAAATTATGTTGACAATATAATCAACTACATTCACATTCTTCATCTGCAAAATAACTTTTGTACACTTTCCCCTTTAATGCCATGCTCATTACCCCCACCTCCAAATACAAATGTTCATTCTGACAGAACCAAAGTATCATTCATCTTCAGCCCCAATAACTATATTTGATATTTCCTATATAAGTTGTCACATAAATATACAGTTTCAGACATACACAGAGAAGATAAGGTTTTCTACTAAAAAAAAAAAAAAAAAAAAAAAAATCATGCTTATAAAATTGAACTAAGGCATCCAGAGCTCGTTGTTACCCTGATATTGAACAAGTCGCCTATACCACAGGAATGCTGTGGTAGGAAAATACTTATGAGCTTTTATAGACTCAGTCAGTATGGCTACACATCTTCCCAAATCCTCACATTTCTAAACACCCTTATAGCTTATCATGTATTCCATAAAACACAAAAAAGTATAATGTCATCAAGGATGATGAGTAAAACATAGCAATCCCTGCCACATGGGGGAATGGTAGCCCAGCCATTATATGAATCAGATTAGAATAGCTGTTCTAACAAATAGCCCCAAATCTCAGTGACTTAACACAATCCAGTCAACTTCTTGATCTCATCATAGTCCTTTGTAGGTTAGTAGTGCCAGGAGGGAAAGGCTGGACGTTCTGCTCTACACACTCATTCAGGAGTCCAGGCTTCTTCCACCTTGCCATTCCAACCTCCTCTGTGTCATTGGAGTCCCTTCTGCACAGTAAGAAGAAAGAAGAGAAAGAAGATTTTGTCACCTTGGCCTGGAAGAGGGATGTATCCCTTTCATCAGGTTTGTTGACCACAGCTCAGACACAAACCTGCACCTAACCATAAGGAGACTGGAAAACTTTGCCCAGCTGTGTGTCAAAAGGAAGGCAGTTTGGGAAACAACTGGCTAGCCTATACCACAGTGACCTAGGCTCACTTTCTAGCTCAGTGATTTGGTCCAGTATATAAACATTAAGACCAAAGACATTTTACCATAACGACATTTGCACATGAATGTTCATAGTACCACAATTCACAATTGCAAAGATGTAGAAACAACCTAGGTGCCCTCTAATACATGGATGGATTAATAAAGAGCCAGGTAGGATGTATTTTAGGCCATGTGAGTTGAGGGCCTAGATCATGCTACTCAGTTCTGCTGGTGTAACCAAAGTAGATGTAGTATGTATATATTAAGGAATAATATTCAGTCATAAAAAGAGAGAGATTTTGTGGCTTTTGCAACAAACTGGATGGATTTGAAGAACATTCTCCTAAACAAAGTTCATAGGCATGGGAAAATAAGCATCACTATACTTAGTACTAAATTGAAACTAGTAGATTAACAACTACGTGCTCACATGAGAGAAAAGCTCAAGGAAATTCAAGTAAGGGGAGGAGAAAGGGGTTGGGTAATTTCCCTCCCAATGGTACACTGCGCAGGCATATGGTGCGTTTCCTGGGTGAAGGACACACCTACAACTCTGCCTTCAACCTTACACAAGTGAACAATGTAACCTAATCATGTATATCCTCATTTTAATCTGAAGCTTTAAAAAAATGAAATTAAAAAAAACAATCTAAAGGCCAATGACTCAAATATGTGAATTTACAAAATCACAAATTACAACATATTCGGTACATTTGGCCTCATGTGCTACGTACCAGTCATCAGGTCCTCATTTGCTATTATAAAGTACCAGTTCTGATACAAATTTGCTAAATTGCTGTGTGAAACTGAGAAGTCTGATCAATGAATTATGCTCCTTAAACTGATGATGAATTGAGCTAACAGGTTAAAAAGAATAGCCATTCAAATGCTAAACACACACGGAGTAACACCCAGACCCAGCACCCCATCATTCTACACTCTATGCAAACATATAGACTCCTCCCAAAAGGGTTGGCACAACAGGGGGGAAGGGGAGAAAAGAGAAGAGGGAAAGGGTATGTATGTAAGAAATTGAACCAAATCAAGTGTTTTGGGATATGCTTGACTACCTGCCCTGATAAGGAATAAGATGCATTCATAGGATTTGCCTGTCCTCCGAGTCAATAATTATTGGAAAATTGTCAGGTCCAAGGTGGGTGACATCATGCAGGGTGAATGAAAATCATTTCCTTCTACACCGATTGGTGCTTGGGTTTTGTTTAGACTTCAGCTGGCTGGGACTTGTTGTAAGTAATCAGATATCATAGGTTTGAAATAAGCTTTCCATTTGCATCACTGGGCAGAGAGTGCAGCCAACAGGAAGTCCAGTGATTCAGATAACTTGTTTTAATTGAAATTAATACCAATATAAGCAGAACCGCCTGGAATGGCAGCTCTATGCTCTGTTGGAATATTTTCATGGTCTCCACTAGTGATGACCCTTATCAGGAATGAACTATTCACTCCAATAAGTGACTCACAGCACTTTCCAGGAGGGGGGGAAAAAAGTCCCTGGACCAGTGAAAGTTTTCAATTAGGGGAAAAAGAGAAAACTTACATGTTCAGATCTCTATTAAATTTCAGCCATAGGTTCAAGTTCAACTCTAGGTTAAGTCTAATACTTAGAGACAATCAGTAGCCTCAGCCCTCTTCTGCCGATCCCTTTGTCCCTTCCTAATCTCACAGATTAGGTCCATTGAAGACAGGATAATTTCGATAATTAGTTTGTACTAAACATCTTCTAGGTGAAGACCCGGGTTTTGCAAAATCAGCAAACATAGTCTATAAATGGCCAGATAGTACTTATTTTAGGCTATGTGAGCCATATGGTCTTGATCATGACTACTCAGTTCTGCTGACATAACCAAAAGCAGACACAGACAATGGATAATGAATGAGTGTCTCTGTGTCTTAATAAAACTTTATTTACAAAATAAACAGCAGGCCAGATTTGGCCTGTAGGACATTGTTGTAGACTTCATATGTTTTATCATTTAATTTTCACTGAAGAGGGTATTGTTATTCATATTTTCAGATGAGGTTAACTGATATTCCCAAGGCTTCTCCTCTAATAATAGGTGAAGCCATGACAAAGCCTACTATACTTTTCCCACTTAGGGCTCCACTGCCTGGCTCAAGAAGGAAGCAAGGAACCATGGAAAATAGTAAAAGTTGTACGTTTGAGGATGGTTATTTTCAAAGGCAACTGCTAACTTAAAGAGTTGTCCAACTCTTCCCCCTTGGTGATCCAGTGTTGACCTGACCAAATTTTTCATGATGCAAAATATATAAGGAGTCAGACCCCACCCCAAAAGAAGCACTGTTAGACCACATGTACTCCTAAAATAATTTGTTCCCCACTGCCCCTAGAACTTCAAATCCACATAAAAGTGAAATAATTGTGCCAAATTGGAAGGGTGCTTAAGAATTAATCTACTGTCTCACAATACTGTATTTATAATATCCCTGTGTTTAATGTCCCCCATAAGGACAGGAAGTGAGTATGTCTATGTCCCTGAAAAGCTGTGCTCAGCACCTGACACATAGAAAGTTCTCAAGAAAGATTTGTGCCAGGTCTTCACGGAACATCAGCATAAGCGGATACTCTAGCACAAGAGAAATATACACAAATATTGTAATCTGCCCTGCATTATTGCTTTGAATCAAAGGAGAATTAAAGACATTGTGGTTATTCAGGGAAGAAAAGAATTCAGCTGCAGGCATATCGTTACATAAGATGTAGTGTCAAAGCTGGCCCTTGGAAGTCATGTAAGTGGGACGTGGTAGATGGAGACGTTGAGGAAAGGGCATCTCAGCTTAAGACACGATGAACAAAAACAGAGAGAAGGGGCAAGGTTGGCGAAAGAGAAGTTGCTTGGCTTGACTAAAACATTGGCCAGAATCAGGGAATAGTGAAAGTCAAGGCTTAGAAAAGGAGCTAAGGGGAAGGCATGACTTGAGTCATCAGAGAGAAATTTCGAGATAAAAATTAATATGGGGAAATTTATTTTCAAACAGAAAATATTTCAAAGGATTTCAGTTTCTCCAAAATTCAGAATTATTTTTCTAATTCAAAAGGAAGCTGACAGGAAAAAAAAATAAAGCTGAATTGTAATAAAGCAGAGAAATTACAGTTGAAGGGCAGAGTAAATGATGTGTGTACACATCACCGCAAAGTGATCAATTTGTTATTTTTTAGATGTGAGGATATGTGTCTATTCTCAGGAGGTACTAGAACCTCATGAAGTAAAAAAACTGAATCTATTTTTTCTTACCATTGTATTCCAAAAGCCTAGCATGATGCCTGGTACATAGCAAGGATTCAGCACATGATTAAAGAAGAAATAAATGCAGTAGTACCGTTCTTCATATTCATAAAATGGCTCCTTTTTTGTACTTATTTCTTGGTTTTCGGTAAATATATGTCTTTGGGTAAATATGTAACTATTCAAAAATATATTTGAAAGACAACTAGATAATTCACAAAGAAAAGTCTTATTTAAACACAAACGCACATACACACACACAAACATTAGTTATGGCCTTGATTTTAGAGTTGATTCATGAAAGATTCAAGTAAACCTGAGTTTTTATTTTCAGATCAGAATTCAGCCATATTTAAGAGGTCTGTGTCTTTACTTATTTCTGATTGCTACAAATAACACATACAGAATCCTATGGCTAAATCAAAATAATGATTACCCACCTCCTAATTGTCCATCCACCGCACCACCACTCCCTATTCACATCTGATCTACTACTCTGCTCCAAGGTCGTCTTCCTGAAGTTCAAGTATGCTCACGTTTTCATAGCCCATAGTAATGGGTTATTTGAAGTTTAAACATTTGCAAAATCTTACTAGCAATATTCTAGCATGTACATTATAGCCACATAAGGTAAATCATGGCCTGCAGCTAGGAAGGTTTCCATGGGAATTCCTATGTTTATTTCAGCTCATCTTCAAAGTCTGGTTAAAAGGAAATCACTTCCTATGTTTCTTAATCGCTGAGGCTAAGGCAGAATTTTCTCACCAAGTAGGCAAAGGATAATCTTTAGAGACACTGTTGCCTCAGAGTAAGATGATGAAACCCCCAGATGGTGCCTTGTGGGTCCCATATGCCACAGAAAACTGTACCGTGTCAATCAGTGAAGAAACGGAAGCATGAGAATGGTCTAGAGAGGGACACCTTCCAGAATAAATGTGGTATTCCTGTTCTTTCTTGTCATTCTGGTTTTTTTAAATTAGTTTTAAGTAATTATTGTTTACTTAAGGCAACATTTCTTGGCGGTGGTGGGATTGTCATCCCACTGCACGGCACACAAGAGACAACTCACTCCTGGGGTTATTATAGAGGCTCTTTCTGAGCAGCATAGATTCCAAAAGTGGAGGTGGAAATTAAATGGCATTTACATAGCAGAGCTGTAGGGATAATTAGTAATTCGACACACAGCCATTCAGGACAAAGTCAACAGAAGGAGTCACATTAAGTATCACATGATAACAGTTTAATGGCCATGTGAAATGAGTGGGTGGTCTAGACTCAGCTCCAGTCAGGTACTGGTTCCCACACTCCCAGACTCAGGAGAGGGTCTAGGGTTCAACTGCACACAAAAAGTCACATAGGCAGCTCTTTCTGGGTGGACTTAGCCAGAAAAGCTACCATTAGGCCAGAGGCTGGTGCTCCTTCTAAATAAATAATGTCATTCAGTGAAGCTGCAAATGTCTGACATTTTAAGTGCACTGACCTAACTGAATTATACCAGTTGGTAAAATTTTTCAGCTTGAATGGTTTTTCCATTTCTTTGCCACAATATTGTGAAAGGAACTGGGCAGAGTCATGCTCACCCTGGGGATGTTTGGATAAAAGAAGGACAGGGCAGCTTCATGTTGAAGTATTACTAGCAGGAACAATAAAAAATGGCCTTCCATTCATGAGAAATGCCTTGGAGTGTCCTGACACCGTGGGAATACACCAGTCCATTGGGGAGAGCCCGGCCATCTCTGGTTATGAAGTTTTCATCCCTCCCTAGTCCTCAGTGGATTTGTGAGAGTGTCCATTTTTTATTTCACCAATTCTTGCTTTGATAATACAGATCACTCTTCTATGTTCAGGGCAAACACATTAAACAGGCAGAGAAGAGCAAAAGGTTTTGTCACGTTATGCTAAGATTTGCATACCTCAACGTCAATGTTTTGTATACATTTAACTCAACAGAAATTTGACACAGGCCTAATGTGTGCTGTTCTGGAAACCACTGGCCCTACATCCCAGGCTCCATCTAAAGAGAACCCAAGCACAGGTCAACATACAAATATATTTCAAATTCTTTAGAACAGGGCCCACCAAAGTTTTCTTGTGAAAAGTTAAGTAGTAAATCCTGTTGACTTCATGTGACTTATGATAGTCTTAGTCAAGCTACACATTTCTGAGCAGTGTGACTTTGTAGCATAAAAGCAGCCATTCACATCAGTGAATGGGTGTGGCTATCTTCCAAAAAAATATTATTTTTTAAAGCAGGCAGCCGGCCTGTGTGCTGTAATTTGCTAAGTCTTTCCCTAGAGCATAAAAAGTCACCTGAGTCTGGATGTGGACTCTTACCTGTAATTCCAACCCTTTGAGAGGCCAAGGCAGGAGGACCACTTGAGGTCAGAGGTTCAAGAGCAGCCTGTACAACATAGTGAGACCTTGTTTCTACCAAAGATTTAAAAATTAGACAGGTATGATGATGCATGCCTGTAATCCTAGCTACTCAGAAGGCTGAGGCAGAAAGATTGCTTGAGGCTTCAACGAGCTAGAATCGCACCACTGTACACAAGCCTGGGCAACTGAGAAAGATCTTGGCCCCACTCCCAACCAAAAAAAAAAAAAAAAAAAAAAAAGTCACCTCAAAAGCAAAGTGAGAGAGAATGGAAGAAAGAGCCAATGTTTGTTGACTATTTTTTTCAAACTTTGATCTAATTTTTCCCAGTCACGGCCATGGAGACATGAATTAATCTCCTTAGTTAGATGCAGAAGTAGCTTCACTGTCAAGAGTATTTAATTAATTCATGACTTATGCTTCACCTGCCTTCTGAAAGAGTCTGCAGTAGCTGTCACTGGGAATACACACATAGACTCCCCCAAGCAAGGCAATTCTGGGTAGAATTATGTCATTAAGTAGAAATTCACTTGAAATGACAATTTCCTTGAATACATAGTTAAGATGGGCTGTTCCAACATATAGCAGACAAAAGTAGAAGGCGAGAGGGCTCCTCAGGACATGTCCAAAGCAGATCACAATCCAGAAGAGAAGACACTTTGGGGACTGGGTATGAGTTAAATTTAGAGTTAATGTCAAATCATTAAATGAGAAGGAATGGAAGAGAAAGAGCACCAACGTTTTCTGACAAGTTACTATGCCAAAACTGATATTAAGTACTTACCCATTGAATCTTTTCCTTTTTCATTCCCTGTATTGATATTTATTCTTTTTAAATGAATTTTATCACATATATTTGAGTTTACAACATATTATAAGATCCATGTAGGAAATACAATGGTTGCTTGCTATAGTGAAGGTGATTAACTTATCTATCGTTTCACATAGTTACTTTACTGTGATAAGAGAAGCTAAAATTCACTTAACAAATTCCTTAATACAATTTTATTAACGTAGTTCTCACATTGTACCCCAGATCCCCAGACCTGTTCATCCTACATATCTGCTACTTTGTATCCTTTGATCTATATCTCTCCATTTCCTCTCTCTCCCTCCCTCCTCATGGCAAACATTGTTTTGTTCTCTATCTCTATATATGTGATCTTTAATTTTTTTTAGATTACACATATAAGTGAGATTATGCAATATTTTTTCTTTCTGTGTCTTGTTTATTTCACTTAGCATAATGTCCTTCAGGTTAATCTGCATGTGGAAAATGACAAACTGTCCTTTTTAAAGGCCAAATAATATTCCCTTATAATCTATTTATCTATCTCCTTAGATAGACAGATACTGTGTTTTCTTTATTCATTTGACTATCAGTGGACATATAGGTTGTTTCTAGTTCTTGGCCACTGTGAATAACTAATAATAGAAGTGCAGATATTTTTAAGAGGTGGTGATTTCATCTCCTTTGGATATATGCCTAGAAGATGGAATACTGGGTCTGATAGTAGTAGTTCTATTTTTAATTTCTTTAGAAACCACCATACTGTTTTCTATAAAGGCTATACCAATCTACCTTCCATGAACAACGTACTAGGGATCTCTTTTCTCTGCACCATTGCCAAAATTTGCTCTCTCTTGTCTTTTTATAATAAGCCTTGCTAATGGCTATGGGGATATTTCATAGGAAGATATTTCAGATGGGGATATTTCATGCTTTTAATTTGCATTTACCAGGTGATTGCTAAACTTTCACACTTTTTCATATATCTGGTAGCCATTCTTATGTATTCTTTGCAGAAATGTCTGTTTAGATCCTTTTCCCAATTTTTAATCTAGTTATTTGTTTTTCTGCTATTGAATTGTAAGAGGTCTTTATATATTTTGGATTTTAATCCATTATCAGATATGTGGTTTCAAAATACTTTTCCCACCAGTTCACAGACTGCCTTTTCATTTTGTTGATTGTTTCCTTTGCTATGTGAAAACATTTTAGTTTTACATAGTGTATTTAGTTTTGCTTTGGTGTGATATTAAAAAAAAAAAAATCATTGCTAAGGCTAATGTCAAGGCGCCTTCTCCCTGTGTTCACTTATGGGAGTTTTATAATATATAGTCTCATTCAGTTTAATCTTTCTAGTCCTCCAGGGTAGGAACATGATGTACTAAACAAAAGAAAAAAGAATGAAAACATCCCCCCACAATTCGCACATCTAATAGCTCCAAGAACTGGGATTTGAACCCAATTCTATTTCCATCATGATTGGATTTCTGTTAAAAAAAAAAAAAAAAATCAAGATTTTGCCCATCTCAAATCAGAGAGAGTAAGAATTCTTACTGTCTCTTAATTTATTTTTCTTATGGCATGCTCTTTTTATCTGCTCATTATTAAACCACATTATGATCAATATGGCCTTTAAAAACACTCAAATCTATGATTGGTATATAATTCTTCATAATGGAGATCACTGGGCCACCAGAAATGAAAGAATATGTCAAAATCTATATCCCCTCCTTCCTCAGTGAACTGAGGTTGACTTTAAAATATTCCTTAACTCTTTTGCATTTAGCTACAAATCAAGCCTAATCATACGTGTATGATAATTATAAGAATAGCTAACATATAATGAGTACTAATTATATTGCATAAATTGACAATATTTCACAATTCTTTGATAATCTTACAGGGTAGGTACTATCAAATTTCCATTTTATGGAAATTGTCTCTCATTAAGCGAATAATTTGCTCTGGGTCACCAAACAAGTAAAGTAGCTGAGCTGGGACTCAAACCCACATCTTCTTAAATTATTTATAAATTCAGGCCTTAAAGAAAAATTACATGGATACTTTTCCTACTTATCAATGACAAGATTCCCACAGAGGTAAGTACCTTCTTTCCTATATCCACCTACATAGACTTTTGAGTCCCAGAAAAGGAGTTGAAGGAAGAAAAGGCAGCTCTCTCCAGCCCGCTTATTCTTTCTGCTTTCTCAATACCCCATGTAGTAATTAGGGGCAAAAAGTAGGGGTGTGGGGTGATGAGAGAGGTCAAACATTCTGGAAGAAGAAAGAAAAACAGGAATAGCATACTAAACTCCTTTAACATTTATATATGCCTTGATCTAAACATAATCACAAGTAAATTCAAATGCTATACGTCTCAAAATCTTTTACTGTCGGAATTATTGTAAAATATACAAGAAAGTTACTAAGACTTCATTTCCCTCTTTTTTGGCATGATGGATTTTTTTGGTATCAAAAACTTGGGAATCCATGACTTTTATTCTGAATTTCAGAAAGCCTTACATTCTATGAGTTAAACGACAGACTGAATTTTATTTCTTAGTGGGAACAATCTAGTTTCTCTGACATTAGCACACATACATTGTTCTTTTAAATCCCTTTGCCTATATGGAATCAAGATACAATTCTTAAACAACAAAGACTGTAATTGTATTAGCAGCACAATGAGTCACCCTATCACTTATATCCTGAATAAATGTGAGATGCGTCTGTTGAAATGGAATCCGTGGGCTCCCTTTAATGGGCCAAATGTCTCCCAGAACAGAATAGTGGGCGGAAGCGATCCAGCTGCTCAGACTGGAAATCTTTTGCTCTTGAAAGAAAAGTCAGAAAAGCATCATGAAAAAAAGTAAATGTACATACTTTACCTTGAGAAGAGATTAACAAAGCTTAGTTAGAAGTCTGACCATTTGGCTGCTTACGTATCTATTTATTCCTCACAGGCGGTCTGGTAAGAATGAATGTTCCTCCCCGATATGTTCTTTAGATTATGATTTTCAAACTTTCTCAAGGCCACTTTCTGGAGGCAAAAGATCATATAATCTACCTTTACTATGTACTTCCATGGCTACTGCAAAAAAAAAAAAGAAAAACAGCACAGTGAAATGAAAGGTAAGAAAACTGTGCTTGCTGTTGATGACAAGGCAGCAAGGGTGGAGAAGAGCAAAATGTTACCTAGTGTCAAAATCAAAAATATGGCATAAAAATTGTTGCACAAAGTGGGGCATTTCAGCAAATTAAAACTGCTCAGGGCATATCTAAATGGCCTTGAGTGATCTGCAAATGCCCTTGGGCCAGGGCAAGGCTACTTTGCAAAAGGAAAGAAAACTTTGCTCTTGAGAGAAACTTGGCCTCTCTCTGGGGAAAGGGTGCTGTGCAGTGGAGAAAACCTCACATTCTAAAGTTAAAACAGAGGTTGTGCAATGGCTGCTCCCAGTCCCCTGAAGTTGACTACACCTTCTTGTCCTTATCACTATCCCCAGCAATATGGTGCTATTGAAATAAGCCCCAGAGACTGGGAACTTTCAGGGAGTTTTGTTAACAAGATGAAGGTCACTGGCATTTGTAGCTTAATAAACTCACATCGATTGTGCTAAGGCTCTCTTGTACACCATCTCTCTCATTCTAATAACATTTCCATATGGGGGATATTCTGCTTCCCTAGAGTCAGGTATAGCTTTTTACAGACAAGGAAAAGGAGCACCTTGGAAGATTGTGGATCTTGCCTAAGATCACACAGCTGGCCTTTGGCAGACTAAGGACTGGTCCCCAGTTCTGTCTCACTCCAATGTTGGACTCTTCTCCCCCCACCCACCCCTGTGAAAACAACCTGATCTTTTTTTATTATGCTAAAATATGCAAAACATACAATTTGCAGTTTCAAATGCAATTGTACATTTTAAATGTGGTTCTCTGTGTTGTACAATCATCATCTCTACTCATTTCTAGAACTTTTACATCATCCCATACAGAAACTCACTAAGCAGTAACCCACATCCCTGCAGCCCCTGGTGACCTCTTGTCTCCTCTTTCTATGAATTAGACTACGGCAAGTCCCTCATACAGGTAGAATCAGACAATATGTGTCCTTTTGTGTGTGGCTTATTTCAATTAGAATGATGTTTTTCAGATTCATCATATTGTAGCCTGAATCAGAATTGCATTCCTTTTTAGGACTGAGTAACATTCCATTCTATGGATATACTGTGTTTTGTTTCTCTGTTCATCTGGTGATGTCTATCCTCCAGATGTCTGGGTTGTTTCCACCTTTTGGCTATTGTGAATAATGGTGCTATGAACACTGGACTCTCATACAGTGAGGAAGTTCTCCTAGTAGCCCTGGGCTCTCTCCTTAGGGTTTTCATGCATAATGGTTTTCTTCACCAACTCACTCACGTAACCAAGACTTATGAAAACTTACCATGTGCCAGTCCCAGTGCTCAGAGTTGAGGAAATATTCATGGACAAAAAATAGCAGGCTCTCAGCCCTTTTGGAGTTTTCAGTGTAGTGGAGGTGACAGGCATTAATCAAATGATTGTATCAATAAATGTGAAATTACAACTCTGGTAAATACTATGCAGGATTTGAAAGAAGATAACAGGGATGTTTGAGAAATCTCAGGGTTCCCTACAGAAAGGACCAGTGAATTGACAATAGCAGAATGAGTAGAAACTAAATAAATAAAGGGTGTTATGGAGAACCGCGTTTCATCTTTTACTAAATAAAGCCCTGTGGATCAGGGAGGAAAAATGGGACTCATTGAAGGAAATAATAAAAAGAGAAGGGGTAATTATTGAAGCTACAGAAAGAGAGAAATGAAGAATCTATGGAGGATTTTTAAAAAAATAGGAAAATCTTGCATGTGTTTAAATGTTGGTAGTAAGGATTCAGTAATAATAGCCAGTACATATGTTCTTGGTCATACATTCCTTATACAAATATATGCATATGCTTTACACATATTTATTCATTTAATCTTCTTTATAAGCTTTTGGGAAATAAATGCTCTTAGTATCCTTATTTTACAGGTGAAGAAATAGAAGCAGAGATTTTAAGTAACTTGCCAAGCTAGTAAAGTATCAGAGTTCAGTGGCCATTGACCTTAACCAAGGTGAAATCCTTCCTCTATCTCTTACAGAGAAGGGAATGAATACATTAGAGAAAGTACAGCATAAGCAATAGGTGAAGGTGGTAGTCCATAAATACAAGACCACATGAGAATCAGAAAGTATGCTCGCTAAAATTTATATTCCCACACATACCCACCCCCTAGCTTTCTGAACCAAAATTTTAGCCTTTTCAACACACATCCTGAGTGATTCCAACACAGGTGCCCCAGGGGCCTGCTTTGAGGAGCACTGCTTTGCTCTAACAACTGTAAAGGAGTGGAGCAAGGGAGAGGGGTCAACACATTGCTATGTTTGGTTGGGGTAGTTGGAAGAGTTTCCTTCTAAGGGCTTCTATTTCTTCTATGAAATATAACACAGCACAGGTGAATACTACAAGACAAACCTGGGTATCATCTGAAAGACTCTTGTCAACCATGAAAGGATTGAGAATAACTCTTCCCTGGCATGGAAAGACACTGTCCTGGGGGTTGCTACATTATTTGTCTGCTCTTGTGCCAAAAGTGGTTAAAGAAGGCTATATGTTGGTTCCTCAAGACATTGTAGAAAAGAGTGTATACCACGAAACTGATTAAGGAAAGACTAGACAAAGCTTGGCAGTAAGGTAAGTCAGCCAAGGACACTGTGGGCTGGACGCCTTATAAGAGAGAACCAGTAAGACCCAGAAGAGGAAAAGATGTATTTATGGCTGAAAGGGAGGTACACAGGAGACATGGTTTATTTACAGGGTCCTTGTGTCTGCAATGGGCATTGTTTAAAACTTCTTTTATCCCACAATTATCTCCCCAAACTTCCTACTGGGCCTCCCCAAACATTGAGATTTACATTTGAAAAATCAGTACACTGGCGACAGGGAACATCTGTGGTATTCAACTGACACAGCTAATGACCTTTCCACGACTCTTACATCACCAGGGACTACAAGCCAATACACGCTGTGAGTATGTAACCAGCTGTAGGGAAAACATTCATTATCAGGGAGAGTTGTCCAACATCTGAATATTCAACTATGCAGGAAAAATAAATTTCTAATTAATGGAAATATCAAAAGTTGATTTTTTTCTGCTCTTCCACAGGTCATTCTTATTGCCTATTTCAGTCATTCCTAACTTGCAAATCTATAGCTGACGTCGGATTTGAAATTCAGGCAACTTTCAACTAGTTGTTCATCTAGCAATGTGTAATCCACGTAAAACCCAAATGTTGAATTTAGCTAACAACTTCCACTGTCTCCTCCTCCTCTCCTAAATAATTTTTCTTTCACTGGAAGAAGATACTTTGCTTGAATTGATCCTTTCTCCCTTCAGTCTTTACCATGAACTGAGACAGTCAGTGCCCAGGCGTAAAGAAGACAAGTAAAGAGAGTGAATGAGGGGCCAAATGTGGAGTCCCCACCTACTACATCCTCTTGAGTTTGGGATAAGAGTGGGAGGAGTTCACTTACAAATTTGAGCTGGAAGCAGAATTTCCCTAGGTGACCAGGGGAAAATGTCCATGAACTCAAGCCAAGCCAAAGCCGCCATTCCCAGCCTCGTGGGCAGTCAGCCCGCCCTTCGGAAGTGCCTCAGACAGAGCTTTGTTGTGTTTCTCCAGCAAGGAAGCTTCCTGTAGGTCGCAGCGTCTCCTGCTACCATGAGAATAGCCAGGGCTCAGTCATCTCTTCCCCTCATCCTGTCAGAAGGAAGAGTCAGAGAATTCCCACTTAACCTCGGCAGAGTTGGCAGGAAAACAGGAGAAAAAGGAAAAATACGGAAGGATTGTGTGAGATCCTTTATACACACACACACTCACACATATATATACAGTAATACAGATATATGCATAATAAATATATATATATTTACACACACTATATATATATATACATACTTACACATATGTACATATCTGTATATGCATATATGTGTATGTACATGCAAGTATGTATGTGTTTTGGGTATGTATGTACTTTACATATTTATTTGCATATTTATTATTTCTGCATTTATATTATATATAAAATATTGCCCTCCCCTCCTCCCAACACATATTGATTCTGATTTCACAGTGTCAGAACATAACCAGAAAACTCAAAAGAATGAAAATTAAAAACACAAAGCAAGTTTCCAGCTGGATGGGTGGTTGTTGCCAAAACAACCTTGACTCAAAAGGCCAGGATGCAAAGCTGGTCCAGCCAGCTATAGACAGGTGCCCAAGGAAAGGAGTGACTTGGCAGTGGCTCCTGACATCCTTCCATCTCCAAATACACAAGTCCAACAACTCACATTGTTCCCTTATTCTTCCCCCCAGTGGGAGGAAACACTTCTGGTTAGACATCTGTTTCTGCTTCCAAATGCCCTCAGAATACCCTGAACAGAGTAGGACCCACCTGCTGGCCCAGGACCAGGGGCAGAGGGGCACACTGAGGGCCACCTGGGTGGCAGGCAGTTCCTTCCATGCCCAAGGGCAATTGGCCTATGAAGGTTGAAAAACTGTATCCATGGCATGTTGATTTCCATACAGTTTGTTTGATTCCTCAAGACACCAGGAGACATGATAGGATAAACTTCTCTCCCCAAAGAAAAAGAAAAAGCCAGGGAAGAATTTATAAATGCTCACATTTCCCTGTCACCACAAATAATCCCCCAATAATCAGAGCAATCTATAGCAAAGTACAGTCGGCTTACTGCTAAAAAGAGGAAGCTTTCTTCTTGCCTTCTTCATGATAATCATGTTACTAATGGAAGTGTGTTTGCAAGTCTCCTTAGCTGACTGAGAAGTTCCTCCTTCTTAAATTGTAGAACGGCACTGCCTGTCCCAAAGCAAACATGACAAGCACACCTGTGGTTTTTCCTTCCAGTTGTTTTTGTTATTTTCTAACTGAGAGAAGCCCAACCTAGCTTCATCCTTATCCGACAGTTGGAACACATATTTAACCAAAGGTAAAAATCATCAATGCAAATCACTGGCATTTAAGCAGTTCTAAATCAACAGGTTCTCCTATGGGATTTCATGTTAGAAGCTCAATATGACAAAACTGAAGCCAGCTCTGAAAATAGAGAACATAAAGGTCCTTTGCTACTGGAATGCTCATAAATGCCTCTGAGTAGCATTTGAGAGTCTCCACCATCTGCCTCCATCTGCCTTTCTAGGCTTCACACCCACCTTCAAATCAGGTGCTCCTCTCAAGTCGTGTCAAGCAGCTTCTTGCCCCATTATTCAACATCCAAGTATTGCCCTTCACACTGGCTTTTCTTGTTCTGTCTCCCTACACTGACCATTGAGCATCTAATTTGTGTGAAGAATTTGGCTCCTTATACACTTGGGAATTCAGACCACTGGGTTCTCTTTCCTCTGAAGCAGTGGTTCTCAACCTTCCTAATGCCGCAGCCCTTTAATACAGTTCCTGGGGGTCATGACCCATAGGTTGAGAACCACTACTCTGAAGTCTGTTGTATTCCCTCTTGCATCCAATCAATTGGCTCTTCAAGCTCTTCTCCCTAGTTATCAGTACTAAACACGTAATTGTTTCCCCAAATATATGTAAACAAATTTAACTATATTATGTGTGGTATGAAAAACACAAAACATGTTAAGGGTTGAAGGAAGACCAGGATCAGCGTGAAATTTTGGATGGATGATCAGGACAGACATCTATGAGGACAGTATGTTTGAAATGAACAAAGCAATCCAGCCAGCTGCACAAAAGGCAGAGAAGGGGGGATGTGGAAAATTCCCCACGGCCAGTGAAAGAGGCCCAAGAGGAAACCAGCTGGTGTTTCAGGACCAAATAAGAAAGCAGGTTCAGGACAGAGAAGATGAGGAGATAGAGGGGCAGTGGGAGATGACATGGATCCACACTGGCAGGATGAGGAGTTGGGTTTCCAAGTGCAGTGGGAAACCTTTGGAGGACTTCAATATAAGAAGTGATATAGCTGGTTTATGTTTTTCAAAAATCTCCCCATTTGCAGTACAGAGAAAAGACTGTAGAAAGGTAAGACCAAAGGCCTGAAGTTGACCTGTTAGGATTGCAGCTGAACATGAGACAGGTTTTCCTACAGTGACAGCTGTGGAGATGAGAAGACGTGCTCAAACTGGAGACATATCCTGATGGTAGTGTCAGCATTTTTTTTTTTTTTAAGTAAATTTATTTCAGGTTAATGTGAGGGTATAAACAATCAGGTCAAAAAGTTTGATTATGTTAGATAGAGTCCCTCTTGTGGTTATGCCTCTCACACAAAAGGTGTGCCAATACCCCCCCACCCCATGCCCATTTAGTGAGAACACCCAACCCCCCCTTTTCTCAATATCCCTCCCCCAACATGAATTGAAATGAGTTTTTCTCCTATCATCTACTGGCTTCATATTAGTATCGAGCACATTGGATAATTGCTTTTCCATTCTTGTGATACTTTACTAAGAAGAATATGTTTCATCTCCATCCAGGGTATTACAAAAGATGTGAAGTCACCATCTTTTTATGGCTGAATAGTATTCCATCATGTGCATGTACCTCAATTTGCTAATCCATTCCCGAGTTGATGGGCATTTAGGTTGTTTCCACATCTGGGCAGTTGTAAATTGAGCTGTGATAAACAATCTATGTCCTTATAATTAAACAATTTCTTTTTCTTCTGGGTTGATGCTAGTAGTGGGATTGCATGGTAGTGCCAGCAGTTTTTGATAATGGATTGAACATAGTTTATAAGAGAAGGAGAATCATTAAGAATAACACCTAGATTTTTGATCTAAGTAACTGAATGTCACGTGAGCCAGATGGACCAATGTTTCCATTAAATACAGTTGATAAACAATATCTTTCAATTATCAAATACTTTATGTTGTGTCCATATACAACATAGTAATGGCTATTC
The DNA here is from genome assembly GCA_963574355.1 of Loris lydekkerianus. Lineage (NCBI taxonomy): Eukaryota > Metazoa > Chordata > Mammalia > Primates > Lorisidae > Loris > Loris lydekkerianus. The sequence goes on from CAUYPK010147952.1 coordinate 19,764, forward strand.
CATAACAAGGGTTTTAGCCATTATTTAGATAAGCCTATAAGTATTTTGAGCAGTATTTAACAGATGAGGAAAATGAACCACAAGAAGTGAATTTACCCAAAATTACATGCTGAGCCAGGTGTCAAACTTTGGCCATTGGGACTCCATGGTACACTATCTCCATTTAGTTACAACTTTTTCCACTTGCCTAATGGCTGCTAAATGTAAATTAGCACTGAAGTTAGTCTTTCGACAACGTAGGCTTGCAAGAGACCAAACAAAAGGGGACCGGAAGTGAACATCAATCACTCATCTCTGGATGGTGGATTCTATAGATTTTTTTTTCTTTACACATTTTTGGGAACTATTTTTGTTAGGTTATTGGGGCTTTTTGTTTTGTTTTGTTTTGTTTTCTATCAGGAAAATTGAGGAATCTAAAGCCAGGTCTAGAGACAATCTGTGCCCTAATTCCAGCCCTATACCATGAATATATATCCTTGAGCAAATTTCTTAGCTGCTAAGAGTATCCATTTCCTTGTCTATAATGTGTGTGTAATAATATTTATTTTGGAGGGAAGTATAAAGATTAAACAAAAAATGTAGGAAGCATTTAACATAATGTCTGGCAAATAGAAAACTCTCAATAAATAAATGGTACCTGTTTTAATGGTAGCTTCTAAGATTGAGCACCTAGATACAAACAATTATTCAAGTCAACATTTTATTTTCTGTAATTTATTTCTATCTCACTAGGTGAAGCAAGTCAGACAAAAGAGAAAGTGACTTGCTTAATTGTCAAGATAAATTAAGAGTCCAGACAAGAATTATTCATTGCCCAATGCCCTGAACACATCCACTAAATCACCCAGTGTCTTGGATAGCATGTGATTTTAAAACTGCTACCCGATTGATAGCTCCTGGATTCTGTAGGCATTCAAACCACAGCTGCTTCAGACTAGCCATTCAAATGAATAAACTAGAAGGTCATGTCATTAGGCTCAGGAGACAACTAGATCAAATTTCTGCTAAGAATACTGGGAAATCTATTGCTAGTAGGAAAATTGTCAGTCTGGCCTTAAGAGCTACTTTCACGTGAGAAATCTATAATCTGTTAATATGTGTGTCTTAAAAGAGTATAGTTTCTAATCTATTCTGTCGAGTCACAGAACATAAGGAATTCTGCAATTTGCAACACAGAGATTCCCCTCTCCTTAAAGCTAAAATGATGCCTTCAAGGTAATTGCTAGAATGGGAAGCAGCTTTGATGGCTAATTATTAAAAGCACCTGAAGAGTTTAGTAAACGTATTCATTTCCCTATCACTGAATTCTCAGAGATTCTAATCCAGAAGGTCCAGGGAAAAGTCTAAGAATAAATATTTTTAAAGAGCTGTCTGTTACCAACCAGGGAATTGCAAATCAAAGTCACTATGAGATACAGAATCACACCCACTAAAATAGCTGTGATCAAAAATGCAAGGGTTGGCAAGGATGTGGAGAAACTTGAATTCTCATACACGATTAAACTGGAATGTAAAATGGTACAGCAGCTTTGGAGAACAATCTTTCAGTTCCTCAAAAGGTTACACAAAAAGTTACCATCTGGGCTTGGCACCTGTAGCACAGTGGTTATGACGCCAGCCATATACACTGAAGTTGGCGGGTTCGAACCTGGCCCAGGCCAGCTAACCAACAATGACACCTGCAACCAAAAATAGCCAGGTGTTGTGGTGAGCACCTGTAGTCCCAGCTACTCAGGAGGCTGAGGCAAGAGAACGCTTAAGCCCAAGAGTTTGAGGTTGCTGTGAGCTGTGATGCCACAGAACTCTACTGAGGGCAACATAGTGAGACCTTGTCTCAAAAAAAAAAAAAAGTCACCACCTGTCCCAGGAATATACACAAGAAAATTACAAACATATATCCAGGAAAAATCTTGTTTACCAATATTGTTAGTAACATTATTCACAATAACTAAAAAGTAGAAACAATGCAAATGTTCATCAACCAATAAATGGATAAATAAAATGTGCTCTATACTTATAATAAAATAGCATTTGCCCATAAAAAACAACAGAATACTGATGCATACTGAAACGGATAAACCTTGAAAACATTGTTTGTGCTGAGTGAAAAAAAGCCAGTCAGCATATAGTGTATGATTTCATTCACATGAAGTGATCAGATTGGGTGAATCTATGAAGACAGAAAGTAGATTAGTGGTTACCAAAACTCGCTGGTGCGAAGGGGAGAGAGAGAGGCTGGAGGAGAGGACAAATGTACTACTACTAGATAAGAGGGGTTTTGTTTTGAGGAGGTGAGTCAAAAATTACAAAATTGGTGTGGTGATGGTTACACAACTCAGTGAATGCACTAAAGACATTAACTGAATTCTACAATGTAAAAAAAATAAAGTGAATGGTATATGAATTATATCACACGAAAAATTTTATATTACAAAAAAACAAAAGCTACTCAGGTGATTGTGACATAAAAACAAGTTTATATTTTATTTATTTTTTTCTTCAAGATGGAATCTCACTTTGTCACCCTGGGTAGAGTTCTGTGGTGTCACAGCTCACAGCAACCTCAAACTCTTGGGCTCAAGTCATCCTCTTGCCTCAGCCTCCCACGTAGCTTGGACTACAGGCACCTGCCACAACACCCCAGCTATTTTTTAGAGATAGGGGTCTCACTCTTGCTCAGGCTGGTCTCCAACTTGTGAGCTCTAACAATCCACTGGCCTTGGTGTCCCAGAGTGCTAGAATTACAGAAGTGAGCCACCACACCCGACCCTGCAGACAAGTTTAAAAACTACTGTTTTAAGTCTTTACTACTGGTCTGTGAACCAGTTGCACCAACATCATTTGGAATCTTCTTAGGAAAGCAGAATCTCAGTGTTAAGGTGGAAAAGATCAGCGATCATGCAGTTGAACAAGAACTCAGAGTGACTGGTATGCACATTAAAGTTCACTATGAGGTACTATTTAGAACCTTCTTGGAACATATCTACCCAATCCTGAATAATCAAACCTAAGACTTTGACCTCCTAAACAGGACAAGCATGCTCCCTAGCATCAGAAATTTATCCAACTGTAGTAAAGTTCACCAAAACATCCTTGGGGAAAGCCCCAGAGACAAGAATTTCATAAATAAATCTCTTTAGTACATAATCAGAGTCTTGAGTAATGTTGCTGGAATCTCACTGAAGAACATGAAAGTGTTTCTGCCTTAAGTGAAGTGGAGAAGAGGATTGTGTTAACCCAATCGTCAATCAAAGCAGAGGCAGAGAGGTAGATGGAGATAGAATTTAGAGGAGGGTAGATCTCTTGCATAATCTGACATGAACTTCTCTCATTTTTTGATTGTCTTTAGCTGTATTAATGAATTTTTTACACTGGCACAAAAGAACCGTGATATTTCTCTTGCAATCTATGTCACTCATTTAATATGTTCTACCCTATCCCCAACAGTTAGGGTGCTCTTTTAAAGATTTAATTCTGCATCAGTGAGAGGTTATGTTGCCTCCGAGGAGCTATGTTTTTAACTAGGTAGACAGTCTGTTCACTTGACACTCCAATTAACAACACAGGGTCAACCTACCTCAAGCAAGCCATCACACAGCCACACAAGTTTTTTAAGCCACAGAACATTATAGTAAAGGTCAGTTTTTATGCTGCTATTCTATCTCCAGGGGCTGTGTTGTGCAGAGGTTATTAGACAGTTAATGGATGAACTTGGTCTCTTAGAAATGCTCTTGGATAGTTGTATGAGTCTGTGCAAGCTATTTGTGCAGCTGAAGCCTCTGTGTCCTCATTTATAAGTTTATATAATAGCTTCAGAAAATTGTTGTAAGGAAAAAATGGCATAATGCACATAAAGCACTTAATATACTTATTTTTACTATTAAATCATAACAAGCTCTCAATACGGTTAGCTATTATCATTGTCATCAACATTCTAAAACTGGTACACCAGCAATGTTTGATGGCATATTTGCTTTTGAAACATTTTATAATCAAAACACAATTTAGTTTGAAAAGGTTCAACATATTTACAGTAAAAATTAGCAATCTATAAAGATAAATGGATTCAGGTATAGTGCAATGGGGCCTCAAGCAGGATGTTGGAACGCCTAAATTACAAACCTTTGCCAGGAGCGAGAATAGCTGGTTGTGTCAATCAAACATGATGTTTACCAATAAAAGTGGTTGATACAGGTCGAATTGTATACCTTCAAAATTTATAGGGTGAAATCCTAACCTCGCGGGGGGCCTTAATTGGAAATAGAGTTGTTGCAGATATAAACAATCAGGTTAAGCCAAGATCCTACTGGAGTAGGTTAGGCGAGTAATACAATATGACTGATGGTTCTTACGAAAAGGGGAAACTGGGACACAGACACACACATGCAGAGAATGCCTAGTGAGGATGAAGGCAGACATCTGGGGGATGGCGAGGAGTGCCAGAAAGGCCTGGCACACTGCCAGAAGCTAGATGAGAAGCTCACAGCTCTCAGAAGACACCAACCTGGATAACACCTTGATCTTGGACTTTCAGCACGAAGAACTGCAAGGCAATAAAATTCTGTTGTTTACTTCACCCAATTTGTGTGTTCCTAGAAAACTTACACCGTACCAAATAAGTAGCTAGGTAGCAAATAATGCAAGTCAATGCTTCTATATCTTTAGCATGATTTCAAGTCACCTGGGAAGCTTCTGAAAATATAGATAGCTGCCCCGTTATTAGTTCTAATTCAGTATTTCTGGGGCAGGGTTGGAGACTTGCTACTTCTCGTAAGTTTCTAGGTGATTCCCAAGTTGCTATTTTGGGAGCAAGTATTTTGCAGACCTCTGGTGTAGATTTTCAGAGAAAAGAGAGATCCATGGGGGTTAAGAACCTGTCAGCAGCAGGAAAACACAGGTCTAAACTCCCACCTTCTCAGAAAACTTCCAAGTCTCTGTATCTTGATCTTCCCTCCCCTTACCATTCCTGTAATAAATTGAGGAAAGAAGCATATTGTATTTAACCATATTAATGGATCCAGCCATATCTAATCAATCAGGATCGGGAAGTGACACTCCAGGTCCTTGAAAAATAATTTTATAACAAACTGTTAGGAGCTGAAGTTTTTCAGGGTGTGTGAGAATTACCTAGGAGGTCCAGGAATCACTTTAAACATATTGAAGAATTTTTAGAGGTGAAGTCAACATAACTGAACTTTTAACTGACTCTTCAGATAATTCTGATGGACATTAACGTTTGAAACCTTCCATAATCCATTCAACTGTTTTTCACATGTGTACAATAAATTCATCTTTGTACCAACGTGCAGCTCTGCAGCAATAAAGTATAATGAAATGAATATAAGCTTTGGACTCAGTCTGACATGAATGCACATCCCTCCCTCTGCCCATAAGTAGCTGAATGCTTTGGGATAAGTAACACAAGGCCTCTGAGTCTGTTCACTCACCTATCAAATAGGTAGAGACATGCTCTTTCTTTAACTAGTTGAGAATTAGCACTAACATATGTAAACACTTTTCACATACACAAAAATTTATTAGAAATAAAAAATATCTGCAATGCTCGTAGGAACTGCATCAATAATCATTCCCTCCTAATATGGTATCAATATGCAATAATGGAATCCCTTACTATATTCACCAAGTTTCACATGCACAGAATATAGTAGGCAGTTAATAAATATTTCCCTATTTAGATAAAAATTCTACCTTGTAGCAGTAATGTTAAGAACTCAGAATTTGGAACCTGATCATGTGGGCTGAAAGGATGGTTTTGCCACTTAATCTCTGACTTGGTTTCCTCTTTGATGGCCTAGTGCTCATAAGCACCACAGTAAGAGAGATGCTGAATGCACTGAATAATTTAGCATGTGCAATGTACTTAAAACGGTACCTGGTATTAAATAAGGGCTTTCTCTATTAATATTATTATTATTAGGCATGTATGCATTAAGGAGATGCTCAGAAGAAATTGTTTGTGAGGAATAGGTAAAGTTTTTTTTAGGGAAAATCAAGTTTTGAGCTATTCTCATAAAGAATATTAAAAGCAACTCTATATTATCACAAGCTAGAAAATTTCAAGATCATTACAGGAACCACACAGGAAAAATGAGGAGAAAATTAAGCCCTCTAAGGAGCTTGATGGTATACATAAATAATCACCACTGGTACCTGTGCCACACACCTGCGTTTTATAATAAAACAATGGTACTCAAAAGGTAAGAGGGATTGAGACAAGTTATCCTTTACCAGCAAGTAACCACCGTGTCTTCACTCTTCATTTGACTATAAACTGGCTCTAGGTGACAGATGGATGAATTATCATGAGTTTCTCTAATACCCAGATTCTTCCACCACAGCAGAGCCCTGGTTTAATACTACTTATCACACCATGGTTTGGAAAATACTGCAATTCCCCCCAATATTGGGACCTATCTGGACCATCCTGGATTAAATAAGAAAATACAAGAGAAACACCTGGTGGTGTACCAAGCCCATGAAGAATATTCAATAAAAGTTAACAGATTCTGAAAAAGCCATCCAACAGAGAAAACTCCTGTGTTAAGAACCAAGCAATGTAACATAAGAAAAGGAGCCCAAGGCATAAAAGAAAGAAGGGAGCTCTAGGGAGGAGCTAAGTTTCCAGGGTGACATCATCGACCTCCCAGCTTCTCCTAGAGCGCCCTCTGCAGGTAAGATCGTTCATGAAGGAATCCCAGATTTCCACCCAGTTGGTGACTTTTACCCAAGAAACTCTGCAGTTCTGAGAGCCACAGAAAACAGGAGCACTGAACCTCAGCTGGGTAAATAAACTGAATGATGTGTGGGCATCTCTTTGCTGTAAACTAAAATAGCAACTAAACCAAATGATCAGAGGTACACAAGTCTGTGCCGCCCAGTTGACCTGGATTTGGCTCGGGGTTCTGTCATTCACCCTATGTGATCTTGAGAAACTCGACCGCTCAAAATGTCCATTTCTCTGTCACTAAAGTGGGAATAATAATAACAGCAATCTCAAGGGGTGTTCATGCATTCAACAAATATGTTTTTGAGTGCTTTCTTTGTGCTGGGTAACGTTCGAAGCCCTGGGAATACAGCTACAGATAGACAAAATGGAATTTTTATTCTAGTTTCAGACAGAGTGATATTGTGGCTTACAAAGCAGTCCCGACCTGTTGCAGGACTTTCTTTCCTCGGGTGGTGCAGCATACTGAAATGAGGTATATGTTTCCTTTAAAATCCAAAATGTTGAGTATCATCTTTGGTCGTGGGCATGCCCAGGTGCAACAACTTATCCTTTCCCTTAGAATATCTTAACATGTCTCAGACCACTGGACACACAGAAATTTCAGCAAGACGGTAAGGAAGGCCCCTGAATTTTCATGGGATTTATTTCTCATGTCTGGCAAGCAAATGTCTAACAGATGTGGTGACAGTAATTTCTATTTCATGCTCACCAAGTATGATCAGCATAATATCAACATAATGGACTAGTGTGATGCACCGTGGAAGAGATTTAGATGGAACTGTTAGATTGAAAGTGTATCTAATGATAGATGTGCAAAAGGTGCTTAATATGTCAGAGTTAATCCTCAATAAGGGTTTCTTATTGTCTCACTCAAAATCGATCCTGTGCATTCGGATGCCAGGCAGGGGTCAGCAGAGGAGGAGGACAGTTTTTTTTCTTGCAAGCCACTTTGGGGTTTCCTCTCCCTATTTGTATCAAGAAGTTGTTCACAAAGACATGAATGACATCTTAGGCTATACCCCAATAAACATTTCTCAAATTAAAACACCGCTTAATTGCATATCAGCAACACTCCCTCCTGACAGACCCATTAGACTTAATTAATCAATTCATCAACTTATTTGGGTGCCTTCTGCTGATCTGAAGTACAAGAAAAAGTAACATGGCGATTGATTCAGCCTCTCTCCCCCACGTTGCAATGCTGGGGTACAGCTGTTTGGCTGGGATAGAGGTGCCTTGAAGCAAGCAAGTAGGGGAAAGTGTGGGTCACCCCACTGGATTAAGCCTGAACCTGGAGTTATCTCTCAAGACCCAACTCGCCCTGGCACAGGGAAGTTATGTGTAGCCCTCTGCCCTCCCCAGATGCCTGAGCAGTGGAACAGAAGTCAGGCTACGGGAGACAAGGACGCTTCTCAATGAATCATATGCAAAGGACTGCCAGCCTGGGCTCCACAGGCTGCTACAACTGCCTTGACCCAGAGGCTCCAGCCAGTCACAGTGGCAGCCAGAAGTTTCCTTTCTTCAAGTGCTGTGAGGGGTTGGGCGGCGATGCCAAAAGAACTTTGCATCTGTGATTTTTTTTTTTTTTTAATTTCAAAATATTTCTGAGGTGGGATATAAAGGTTTGGTTGCATAGATAGCTTTGTACTGCTTGAGTATATCACCAAGATAGCGTGCATGGTACCCCTTAGGTATGACCACCCATTCTCTCCTTCCCCCCTCCACCACGTGCTTTCTGATGAGTTTTACTCCCATCTGTGCAGATGAGTGCTGCTCGGTTAGTTCTAGTTTAATAGTTATACACGTGGTGTTTGTTTTCCATTCTTGCAGTGCTTCATTTAGAATGGTCTCCAGTTCCATCCAGATTGCCGCAAAAGGTATTAATTCATTTGTTTTTAAGGCTGAGTAGTACTCCATGGTATACACAGACCACATTTTATTAATCCACTCATGAATTGATGGGCACTTGAGTCAATTCCACATTTTTGTGATTGTGACTTGCACTACACTAAACATTCTAGCACAAGTACCGTTTCGATAACATGACTTTTTCACCCCCTTTGGTAAGTACCTCGCAGTGGGATTGCTGGATCAAACGATAGGTCTACATTTAATTTTTTGAGGACTCTCCATACTACGTTCCACAGAAGTTGTACTAGTTTGCAGTCCCACCAGCAGTGAATTAGTGTTCCTCCCTCTCCACATCCACGCTAGCATCATTTGCATTGGAACTTTTTGATAAAAGCCATTCTCACGGTGTCTCCTTGTGATTTTAATTTGCATTTCTCTGAAGATTAGTGACTTTGAGCATTTGTTCATGTCTGTCAGCCATTAGTCATTCTGCAATTTTTTATAGGTCCCAGGGCATCCCCTGTTTAGAAGCAGAACAAAAGTCAGAGATATATGTCCATCTAGTTTCTTCCTTTTTTAAACTATTTCCATTAAATGCCACAAAATTGCTTCCACTGTGACTTCCTCCACAAATCTGGAAAGGAAGCCCCTAGAACTTGACTATAGAACCCCAAATGTATCCCAGATGGAAAAGAGGGCAAGACCCTGCCTGCACCTCTGTATTGAAGTCATAATAATGGCTACCATTAATACAGAGAATTATTTCATCTATTGCGCATGAGATAAAGACAATTATTGTCAAATTTTACAGATGAGGGCACTGAGGCGTGCAGAGGTGAGCTATGTGTGCTGAAGTCCACACAGCTAGACAGCAATGAGGCTGGGATTGGAGCCTGAGAAATGTGATTCCAGAACCTGAACTCCCAAATTTCCATGTTCTCCCCACCCCACTCCATTCCTTTTTTTTTTTTTTTTTTTTTCACCTGGTATCTTCTCTGTTAGATTCCTTTCTTTTTAAATTGCAACCCCAGGCCAGGTATAGTGGCTCATGTCTATAATCCTACAACTCGAGGAAGCTGAGGAGAGAGGATGGCTTGAGCTCAGGAGTTTGAGACCAGCCTGAGCAAGAGCAAGACCCTGTCCCTACTAAAAATAGAAAAACTAACTTGGCATAGTGGTCCTCACCTGAAGTCCCAGGTACTAAGGAGGCAAGAGGATTGCTCAAGCCCAAGAGTGTGGGGTTGCTGTGAGCTATGATGCCATGGCACTGTACCCAGGGCAACAGAGTGAGACTCTGATTTCAAAAAAAAAAAAAAAGAAGTTCAGCCCCAGTTTGTGATTTGACCCACATGAATGACAAGCCCCAGGTCTGCATTTGTTCTGTTTGATGATCATAATGAATGCAGGAGAATCAGTAGGCTTAGTTCTTTTACCCTTTTAAATTTGTCCTCATTTTTTTGAAACTTTCCTTGGAGCTATTTGAAAAATAATAGCACAAAACAACCACCACCACACTGGGGTCTAGACTGGAAAGAAACTCAGTAAAATAGTATGCAGAAAACTGGAGTAGCCAGGCCGTACATAGAGGAAGCTTCTGGAATTGAAGTCAGAATACTGAGATTTACGGAGTGCTGCCTGGATTACCCCAGGTCACCCAGCATTTAACTCTCAGAGCTTCATTTCCTTATCAATAAATGTGGAGAAAGCTATACTAGCTACCCAGCCAGCACAGTTGTGAGGATTAAATACGGTGAGGCAGTGACATGCTCTTAGCCTCTCTCCTCTGTCACCTTTAATGAACCCTGTGTAACCAGGGAAGGAGGCGGTCGCACGCAGGGTGAGGGGGAAAGCAAGATAAAGCTGCCGCTAACAGAAGAAGCAGAGCAGCTCTTAGCAAAAGCTACTATTTAATACTTCTCCCTTCCTCTGGGAATCTCCCGGGACGCAACCACTATTCCCAGGCCCAGCTGCAGTAACTCCCAGCTGGCCCTTTCCCACCTCAGCTCTCCTGAAGGGCCCAGCCAGAAGGGAAGGTCATATCCTAGTTACCACGGTTTCAAAAATCATCTCTAAATCATAGCCTCTCTCTCTCATTTCCTGGGCACGGACGGCCTACAAACTGAGCAACAGAAAATGCCCACCGTGCTTCTTTTTTGTGACACAAAAAGAAAGAAAATGTACTCCCTGGTTGCACAAAGAAAGCTAGATTGTGGGGCTCCCATGCTCCCCCTTCCTCTATCCTAAATCATACTCAGAGATGGAGACACACCATGAAATTGTACGTTAGTTTGTTGCAGATAGCTTAAAAAAAAAAAAAGGAAAATGGGGGTGGGGGTGGAGGAGGGAAAGACACTTACAACTTCTGGAAGTGATTATAGCCAGAGAGGATAAAGAGGATGGATGGCTTTCTCCTCCGTTTGTCTCTGGGGAACAACCTTGACCTTCGTTTCTTCATTGCATTCCTTATTCCTTTTTGTTGACTTGTCCTGAAAATCAATACAGAGCAACCAGCAGTCTTCCCCCTCCCCCATCCTGTCAGCAGGAACAACTTGTGTGGCACACCCCAGACTCATCTGTCCCCCTCTCCTTGTCTCCCTCCCCCGCCTCTGTCTCCCTTCTCTGCTCACTCGCACTCCTCTGTCTGAATTTTGTTCTCCTTGTGGTTGCAAGCCTCTCCCATGTTTACGATTACACTCTTTTTTTGGTCAGTCTCAAATGGGAAGACAATTCAAGACTTTGTCAGTATCCTTGATGCCTCCAGTAGGAATTTTCCACGTCCTTTCCTTTTTGGACAAGGATATCTTTTTAAATAGAGGAACAAAGAAAAAAGGGGGCTGACAAAATTTGTGGCAATAAACACAAGCCAAAGCAGGACGGGGCAGGGTAGGGATGTGGGAGAGAAAGCCTAAGGCCACCTGTTTGGAATAGATTAGTAAGGTTTAAGCAAAAGCATCCCCAAGCCTCCAGGGAAAGGGCGCATTTTCTGATTCCTTACTCCCAAGCTGGCTCTGAAAAGGGAGAAATAAAAGAGAGGATGACTTGAAAGCAAACAGGGGCAAGACTCTCAGGGGGAGCTGGAGCACCAGGGCTCAGGGGTGGCCCATGCAGGGCGGGAAGCAGCAGCTACAGGAGTCTGCCTCTGCTGAAAGCTGCACGAGGACCCACACCCGAAGCTCTTACTTTACAGAGGATGTCCAACCTTTCTGAGCTAGGACGTCCCTCTTCTCTTTTAAAGTGGCAGCCATTCCACAGTGGTAGTACTGTCTAGCTAAAAAGGCAAAAGAAAGAAGCTGATCAAAACCTCCTATACATTAGTAGATACGGTTGTAGAAATACATCTTATAACACATCTTACATAGATATGTATACATAAAATTAAATTATTTTATTAGAAAAATATTATTAAAGATTGTATTTTGATGATGGATATATTTTAATCACGTCCTCCTGGAAAGCACTCTAATTCCTAAGAAAGTGGACTTGTTAGTGAACTTGTACTGCTTGGCTGGTGGGGAAGATGGACATACTGGGTTGCGCTCATGCTGACATTTAGATATATTGATTTAGCCTTTAATTCCCATGGTGTGGACCATGGTGTTGGGATACACTGTTGGCTAAAGTCTGAACTGGGATAAATTATATTAATGGTTTTCTAAGACTGTATTCCTACCATCACCTCTGCATGCCTACTCTAAATAAGATAGAAAACATTCTCTAGCTCCTTCCTAAGGAACATGAAAAGGGGGATTGGTAGAGGCTGCACTAGTGCTTCTGTTAAAAGAGGATATGTGGGGATAGCCAGTGATCCTTTCATAAACCTTCAGAAGTGTTTGGCTGTAAGAGACTAACTCCAACGGGCCCCGTACAGGGAAGAGGGGTAACATGGAACAGACAGCAGAAAGGATTACTGTACAGAGTCAGAACTTGAGAAGAAATTCCTGGGAACAGTCAAAATAAATTGAGACAGAAGTAGATTGAACTTGAATGCTTTTGAGAATTTCAGTTCCTCCAATTGCCCAGAGGTTTGCCTATCTTTTAGGTTTTATTAGCAATTTCATCCTGAAAGAGGAAGCAGAGACAAAGTAGTTAGGTTATATGAGCAATTATATATTTTATCTTCCCACTTACTCCAGGTGGCCCTGATAGTCTGCAGCAGACAAACACACACTGTCCTGACCTCCCTGCAATTTAACAACAGAGTTCTACAGCCTTTCTCGAATACAAGTAAAACTTCAGTATCTGTTCTATAGGAAATTTCTAAGCAACATGGGACTCCGAGGCTATGCATCTCATTGATGGAGTATTGTTGTTTTATGAATTTGGTAGTTTTGTTCCAGGAAAATTTGAGCCAGGAGGGACTACTTAGGACTCTGGGCCCTGATCACTATGAAGTAGAATTACTTGTTTACTTGGCTTTCTGCACAACTAAAATGTAATTTCCATTAAGCCAAGAGCTGTGTTGTTTTCATATTATATCTTCGGCTCCAATTATCATTAAATATGTGAGTAATGAGTGAATGAGTTTCTTGAAGTTCTTAAGATCCAAGGTGACAAGAAGGTGAACTCATAGAGTAGCTGTGAAAAATACAAGTATTTCCTGTGATGTTTTCTCTAGGACAATCAGAATAGAATCATAAAGGGACATAATGGCCTCATAATAGGTCTCTGATTCCAATGGACTGGCATAGATAAGGGCCAGTATCTGATAACTTCTTAGCTATCAGGTATAGGTATAAAGCAACAGAGAGTTTTTTCAAAGGAAACAAGCAGGAAAAGATAAAGGAGGAGGTAAAACTAAGAAGGAAGAAGAGAAAATAAGACAGGTCACATAACAAGCCACGGTTCTGTCATCCTGCCTCAGCAGGTCTTAGATCACAAGCTGGTGCACCTGTACCAAGGGACCCATAGATTTCACCAAGTTCATGTGCAGGCTGAGAATGCTGACCTATATTTACAACAGTTCATTGCTCATACAGCAAGAGCATCTGGAGGCTAATGCATGTTTTGTTTTGTTTTGTTTTTAATGCATGGAAAAGAGGCAATTTGGAAATATTTAGATAATTTAACTGTTTTCCATGCCTACCATAGAAAGATTTTCTTTAAAAAAAAAACAAAACACTATTTTATATTTAATTAAAGTAGAACCAAAAAATAATTATATGGTAATGTTAGAAAGATTTTCTGACCCAAAACTCAGGGTACAAGATTGATATCTTGCCTAATGCTGAAGCAGAAATTGGATGCTAGGAGTATTCCAGAAGACTTAAAATGTATTTTAAAACCTCTTTCTCTGGAATTCCAGACCACAAAAAACATGAAAAGACAAAAGCCACTCAAATATTGATCATAAGCATAACCCTCCAATTCAAAACTCAAGATGGTTTATAGAATTTATAACCAACTCTGTTGAAAACTTTATTTCTCTACTCATATAACACTTCTGACACCCAATGTGCATGGGTTTTTTCCACAACTGGGTGTCACACAATTTAATTCAATTCTGACACTAGCTTCAATTCTGATGAAGTTAGCATCAGATTCCACAAGTTAATGGGCTTGGTCCCACAAGACTGCCCCTACTTTACATGCCAGTTGTAAATCTGGGCCTCATACTTCTTACACACTAATTTTTTGAGAGAGAGAGAGAGAAAGAGAGAGAGAGAGAGAAAGAGAGCCTCACTCTGCGCTGAGTAGAGTACCATGGCATCATAGCGCACAGCAACCCCAAACTCTTGGACTTAAGCAATCCCCTGCCTTAGCCTCCCACGTAGCTGGGACTCCAGATGCCTACCACACGCCTGGTTAGTTTTGCTGTTTTTAGTAGAGACAGGGTCTCATTCTTACTCATGCTGTTCTCAAACTCCTAAGCCCAAGCAATCTTCCTTCCCCCACCTCCCAAAATTCTAGGATTACAAGCGTGAGCCACTACACCCTGCCTCACCATCTATATTGGGGGTTTCTGAACCCCCTCTTTCGGGCAATAATTTGGTAGAATGACTCATAGAACTCAGAGATATACTTGGGTTTACCAGCTTGTCGTAAAGGAAATCACAAGGGATACAGACAGACAGCAAGATGAAGTGGTGCACAGACTGAGATCTGGGAGGGTCCCAAGTGCTGGAGGAGCTTCTGTCCCTGTGGGGTCAGAGGACGCCATTCTCCCGGCATGGGGATGTGTTCATCAGAACACAGAAGCTCATCAAATCGCATCTCTCAAAGCTTTTATAGCACTTCATCTCCAGCCTTCCTCCCTTCTTGGATTTCAGTGGACAGGGCTCTAATCTCTTGGTCTTTCTGGTGATCCACCTGTCTAGAGACTCTACCCAACTTGTTAGGATCAACTCAGAGTGCTCAATAAGGGCTTATTGTGAATAACAGAAGATATTCTTATCATTTGGGAAATCAAGAGCTCTGTATCAGGAACTAAAGACAAATACCAAATATATGAATTCCATACCAATTCTCAAACAAAAACCATTTTAGTTTTCACAAATGAAAAACTGTAAATATATGTTCTATTGTTTCTGTATCTTAGTGATGGTTAGTATTATGTGTCAGCTTGACTCAGCTAAGAGATGCCCCGACAGCTGGTAGAGCTGATTTCTGAATATGCCTGTGACAGTATTTCTAGAAGAAGGTAGCACTTGAATTAGCAGAGTGATAGAGAAGCTCACTTTCTCCAATGTGAGTGGGCTTCATCCAAATAATTCAGAAGCTGAACAGAACAAAAGTGTAGAGAAAAAAATGAATTATTTTCTGTTGGAGCTATGGTGTTATTTTCTCCTATGCTTGAATATCAGAGCTGTTTCTTCTTGGGCCTTCAGACTTGGGCTGAATTATCCCACTTCTTTCCTTGGTTCTTCAGTTTGCGGACAGCAGATTGTAGGAGCTAGCAGCCTCCAGAATCACATGAGATGATTCCCATGATAGACAGATAGATAGGCAGATCAATTCTGTTTCTCTGGACCTGGTACAGTCCTCTTGGTATTTAAGTCAGTTTAATAAGAAACAGGCATTCATGAAATTTACAGATGCTGGTTAAAAGTCATTTTCTCTGAATTTTAACTTTCAGAATAAAAATATTGAAAGAGATATCTTCATTCCATCAGTTCTTTCATGATGAATACCTACTGTATAAATGGGAGAACAAAGCAGAGGTGTGTTTCCCTTACCTACCTCCAAGACTGAATGAGCTGTTAATTAGAGTTACCTCCTACATGACAGACTAAGGGGCATGCTTTCATTAGTAAGTGCCCAGCCTGGATCTTGGGACCAGTATCTGTATCAACATCCAGACAATGCCAGCATTACTGAGTGGAGTTATGAGAAAATACCTCCAAAACTGAGCATTGTCTGGGGAAATAATGTGATTCTAGTTATAAAATCTTGGGTCCGTGGTTGTCTGTAAAGTAACTGAGCATTTAAGAACAGAAATTACCTGGAAATCTTTAGTTTGCCTGTATGCGGTACACAAGCTCCCTATTTGATATATGTTACATAGTATTCTTTCATTTTGAATTAAAAAGAAAAGGCATGGATCATGTGCGAGTGACTTACATTGGCCAATGAGATGACACAAATAGACATTAAAAGCACTTTTACAATTGATCTTGCCTGTCCTTACTCCTCTGTCATGACCTGAGACCATCAGTGGATTAAATCAGAGTCGTACCAAGTCATCCCCACAGTCCCACTGAGGCTGTTGTAAAGCAGCCAACAGCCAACAACTCCCAAACATCTGAGTGAGCCCAGCTGATAAGCTGAGCACTGTAAATTTATAAGCTAACCACATGCTTCTTGTGAGCCACTGAGACTGTGTGATTATTTATGCAAAATTATTGTGGTAATAGATAGCTGATACACTTCACTGTTCCTCTAGTTAGTCTGCCTGAATTTGAATCCTAACTCCAACACTAGCTGGGTGACCTTGGGAAGTTACTCCACCACTCTGTGCCTCAGTTTCCTCATCTGGAAATCTGGAATGTGGATGTATAATGTGGATGTAATAGTATCTATTTCATGGATTTTTTCCTACAAATGTAGAAGCTTGTTTGAGGTACAAATTATGTAAAATACATTGCACAAGTCTCGAGAGTACATCTTGATGGATTTATACATGTGTATAAGATATATTCATATAACCACTGTGAACATCAAAATATTTACAGATCTCAAAAATGTCCTCTTGTCCCTTCCTAATCAACAACTCCTCAAAAGTTAACACTATTCTGACTTCCATCCTTACAGATTAGTTTGGCCTGGTTTCATATAAATGGAATATAATATGTACTATTTCATGCTTACTTCATTTCACTTAATATATGGGTGAAATTATCCACACATTTGCACATAGTGGCTGATTCCTTATCATTGCTAGGTAATAATTCATTGTATGAATATACCACAATTATTATCTTTTTTTTTTTTTTTTTTCCTGTTAATGGACATTGAGTTGATTCCAGTTTGGAACTTTTCTAAATAAAACATTATAAACATTCTAATACACATCTTTAGTAGAAAAAAGATCGCATTTGTTTCCCTCTCATATACACAGGAGAAGAACTGCTGGATCATATGTTATCCATATGTTTAGCTTTATGAGTACTGCCAAAACTGTTTTCTAAAGTATTCTACCAATTCGCAATCCCACTAGCAATGTATGAAAGTTTCAATTAATTCATGTTCTTGCCAACATCAAGAGATTAACAAGTCAAGTCACAGACTGGGAGAAGATTCCATAACAACATATAATCGACAAAGAACTTTTTGAAAAAAGAACTACAAATCAATCCTCCAATTAAAAAGCAATATACACTTGTGGTGCATCTTACAATGGTATATGTGAAACTTAGTAAATGTAGAATGTAAATGTCTCAACACAATGACTGTGAAATTGCCAGGAAGGCTATGTTAACCAGTGTGATATAACCATGTCAACCGGTCTGTGAAACTAATGTATGATGCCCCATGATCATACCATTGTACATAGCTAAGATTTAATAAAAAAATAAAAATAAAAATAAATAAAACCATAAAACATAAAACAAAGACAAAGAGGGACACTTAATATTGGTCAAGAAGACATTTCAATTGTAAATATTTATGCAACCAACTCAAATGCTCCCAGATTCTTGAAATGGACAATAATTAGTCTGAGCAATATGATATTCCATAACACCATAATAACAGGGGACTTTAACCCTCCTCTTACAGAGATGGTTAGATCCTCTAAACAAAAACTAAACAAAGATACAAGGGACTTAAATGTTACCCTAGAACAACTGTGCTTGATAGATGTATATAGACCACTTGATCCCACAATTAAAGAATGTATGTTCTTCTCATCAGCCCATGGAACATTCTCCAAAGTACATAATAACCTAGGACACAAAAAAATCTGAATAGAATCAAAGTAATTGAAATTTTACCTTGTATCTTCTCAGAACACAAGTTATTAAAGGTGAAACTCAACTCCAACAAAAACGTTCAACCCCACACAAAGGCATGGATATTAAACAACCTTATGCTGAACATGTGTTGGGTACAGGAAGAGATAAAAAAGGAAATCATTAACTTCCTTGAGCACAACAATTAAGACACAATCTACCAAAACCTAAGTGATACAGCAAAAACAATGAGAACAATTTACCACTTCAGATGCCTAATGAAAAACAGAAAGGGGACACATCAACAAACTCACAAACAATCTTATGGAATTGGAAAAAGAACAATCTAAGCCTAAACTCACCAGAGGTTAGAAATACCCAAAATTAAATCAGAGATTAATAAATTAAAAACAAAAGAAGCAATCAGAAAAATAAAGCAAGGAGTTGTTTTATATTTTTTTAATAAATAAAATAGATAAAACTTTGGCCAAGCTAAGTAGAAATAGAAAAGTAAAATATCCAGTAACTTTAATCAGAAATGATAAAGGGGAAATAACATCAGATGCCACAGAGATACAAGAGATTATCTCTGAGTACTACAAGAAACTCTAAGCCCAGAAATTTGGCAATGTGAAGGAAATATTGTCAAGGATAAATATTTGTAATCATACCCTTTCCCAAGACTTAGCCAGGAAAAAATTGGTCCTGAACAGACCAATTTCATAAACAAACAATAAAAAAACAAGATCAAAGAAACAATAAAAATACTCCCAACAAAAACATGCCCTGGTCCAGATGGCTTCACACCATAATTCTAGCAATCCTTCAAAGAAGAGGTTATTCCGGTATTGCAGGAAATTATTCCAAAAAAATTGAAGAGGAATGAATCTTCCCCAGCACATTCTACTAAGCAAACATCACCCTGATACCAAAATCAGGAAAATATTCCCCCAAAAGAAGAACTTTAGACCAATTTCACTAAGGAATATAGATGCAAAAATTCTCAACAAAATCCTAGCCAATAGACTACAGCTTCTCATCAAAAAAGTCATACATCATAATCAAGTAGGTTTCATCACAGGGATGCAAGGTTGGTTTAAAATACACAAATCCATAAATGTAATTCTCCACATCAATAGAAGCAAAAAACAAACAAACAAAAAACATTAACAACCCCCCCCAACCATATGATCTTCTCAATAGATGCAGAAAAAGCATTAGATAAAATATAGCATCCTTTTCTAATTAGAACATTGAAGAGTATAGGCATAGGTAGCATGTTTCTTAAACTGATCAAAGCCATCTATGATAAACCCACAGCTAATATTTTATTGAATGGAGTAAAGCTTTTGCACTTAGAACTGGCAACAGACAATGTTGTCCTCTATTGCCACTACTATTCCACATAGTGCTGGAAGTTCTAGCCAATGTAAGTAGGCAAGGGAAGGATATAAAAGACATCCAAATGGGAACAGAGGAGCTCAAACTCTCCCTCTTTGCTGATAATATGATCTTATACTTAGAGAACCCCAAAGACTTAACCAGAAGACTCCTGGAATTGATGAAAAAATACAGTAACATCTCATGATACAAAATGAATATCCAGAAGTCAGTAGCCTTTGTATACACCAATAATAGCCAAGATGAGAGGCTAATAAAGAGCACAATTCCCTTCAGCATAGCTTCAAAGAAAATGAAATATCTGGGAATATACCTAACAAAAAAGGTGAAGGACCTCTATAAAGAAAATTATGAATCCCAAAGAAAAGAAATATCAGAAGATATTAACAAATGGAAGAACATACTATGCTCACGGCTGGAAAGAATCAATATTGTTAAAATGTCTATACTTCTCAAAGTAATCTACAGATTCAATGCCATCCCTATTAAAATACCAACATTGTACTTTTGGGACTTGGAAAAAATAATGCTTCATTTTGTATGGAACCAGAAAAAAACCTGTATAGCTGAGGCAGTTCTTAGTAATAAAAACAAAGCTAGGGGCATCAGCCTATCAGATTTTAGGCTGTACTACAAGGCCACAGTGATCAAAAGAGCGTGGTATTGGCACAAAAATAGAGACATATACATCTGAAACTGAATAAAAAAACAGGAGATGAAACTAACCTCTTACAGCCACATAATCTTTGATAAACCAAATAAGACCATATGCTGGGAGAAAAAAATCCATGTTTAATAAATGGTGTTGGGAGAATAGAATATCCACATGGAAAAGACTGAAACTGGACCCACGCCTTTCTCCACTCAAAAAAATGATTCAAGATGGATAAAAGACCTAAATTTAAAGCATGAAATGATAAAAATCCTCAAGGAAAGCCTGGGAAAAACACTTGAACATATCGGCCTGGGGAAAGGCTTTATGAAGAAGACAATTGTGGCAAAAATAAACAGACGTGACTCATTTAAACTGAAAAGATTCTGTACAGGTAAGGAGACAACAACCAAAGCAAATCAACAACCTACACAATGGGAAAGGATATTTGCATATTTTGAATCAGATGAATGCTTAAACACTAGGATCTACAGAGAACTCAAATTAATCAACATGAATAAAAGCCAACAACCACTTATATCAAGAGGCAAGAGAGATGAATAGAACCTTCTGTAAAGAAGATAGACAAATGGCTAACAAACATATGAATGCTCATCTTCCCTAATTATTAGAGAAATGCAAATCAAAACCACCCTGAGATACTCTCTAAACCCAGCGAGAATGGCCCACATCACAAAATCTCAAAACTGCAGATGCTGGCATGGATGTGGAGAGAAGGGAACACTTTTACACTGCTAGTGAGACCGCAAAGCAATGCAGCATTTTTGGAAGGAAGTTTGGAGAATTCTCAAAGAACTCACACTAGATTTCACATTTGATCTTGCAATCCCATTAGTGGGCATCTACCCAGAAGAACAAATATTCTTTTATCATAAGGACACTTGCACTACATAGTTTACTGCAGCTCTATTTACAATTGCCAAAATGTTGAAACAACCTAAATCTAAATGCCCACTGACACAGGAATGGATTAACAAGCTGTGATATATGTATACCATGGAATACTATTTAGCCATTTAAAAGATGGAGACTTTACATCTTTTGGTATTAACCTGGATGGATGTGGAACACGTTATGTTTTGTAAAGCATGACGAGAATGTAGAAGCAACAACATATCCTCAATTTTGATATGAGGACAATTAATGACCTAGTACATGGTGGGGAGTGTGGGAATTAGAGAGCAGAGGGAGGGAAGGAAGGAGCAGGTTGGAGGTCACAGTGTGTGACACACCTTTTGGGGGGTGGGACACAATTATAAAAGGGACTTTATCTAACAAATGTAGTCAATATAACTTGGTTCTTTGTACTCTCGATAAATCCCCAACAATAAAAAATAAGAAGAAAAGAAAAGAAAAGAAAAGACATTATTTTTGAAAATCTCTCAAGTATTGTGAAAGACACAGAGATTCAGGTATTAGATAGTTTGAGAACCCGAGGATGACCCAATTCAAACAAAAAAACTTATAGACATATTGTAATTAACTTGGCTGAAATAAAAATGAAAGAGAAAATTCTACAAGCAACAAGGTGTAAGCAATGTCTTATCTATGTGAGGAAAAACATCAGAGTGACAAGTGGAATTTTCCGCAGAAACTTTTAGAGCTAGAAAATAATTTAATATGTCTTTAACTTACTTAAACTAACTTTCAGCCCAGGATTCTGTACCCTGCTAAACTAAAGTTCATATTCAATGGAGAAATCCAACTTTTTGCCAACCAACAAACCTTGAATAAATTCACCCAAAGGCCAGCTCTGCAGGAACTACTGAGACTTGTTCTATACACTGACCATCACAATGAACCACCAGCAAAGTAAAGATACCCAGAAACTCAAAGACAAAACCTAACTTCCACAATGGCTCAAGTGATAAATCTAAGCAATGGACTTTCACAAAACAAAATGAACAGAACTCCACCACACTTGTCAATTTTCTATAAAAATGTGAATAGCTTGAATTTATTACTCAAGAGGCATAGACTGGCTGACTAAATGGAAAGAAACAGTTCAAGTATATGTCAGTATATATTGCCTTTAGGAAAGACATCTGACATCTACAGAAAAAATAAGACTCAGTGTGAAGGGTTAGAAACTCATATTTCAGGCAAATCAAAATCTAAAAAAAAGAAAAATCAGGAATCATCTTTTTACTTGCAAATTTCTTGAACCTCAAACCCACAAAAGTAAAGAAAGACAAAGATGGAAACTATATACTGGTTATGGGAACAATTAAACCAGAAGACATTTCAGTCCTAATATCTATGCCCTCAACGTAAATGCTCCTGTAAATAAAATGAACCTTAAACAATCTGAGCAATATGATATCTAACAACACTATAGTTTGGGGGACTTCAAAATACCTAATATGTAAACTGGATATCATATTTTCCTACTCCCTCAACGTTTTTTGTTATTACTATTTATTGTTATTTGTTTAGCCACTTTCCTGGACTAATTCTATAAATCTTCATTCTCTGTCATGTGTGTGCACTGAAGTCTATGCTCAACTAGCTTAGCTACCAGCTAATGATTGAGTAGAGATTTCCTTAAATGATTTAAATCTGTTGGACTTCCATCCTTTGCTGAAGTATTTTTGTGTATATGTTCTTTCAGTGTTCTCACAATATACAGCTTTGCTTAGACTTTATTTTCTTCTTGTGCAGAGCTTCAGGTTCAACTAGCTATTTGACTTGGATTTTTGTGTGTCCCTTGGACATGTGCACAACTACACACATCTGTATGGCCTTTTAGATTCGGAAGACTATGTTGGAATTTTCCTCTCCTTTTATCATATCTTTCTTTTAAGATTTTGGCCAGTTTCTTTGTTGTCCAAGTTGACATTAACAACTCAGGAAGCTGCACTAATAAATAATTGCTAGTGGCTATTTTCAAGAAATTCTCTGAGTACTTTTTTCCTATTAAGCTTTGAGTCATATAAAATAACAAACCTGCTAGAAGGAATTTTTTAGAAAGTTACCAGACAAGTCAAATAGTGAAAATTTTCTAAATATAGGTCATTATGAGAAGCTTTACTTCTGATCTTCACTTTTGAGCTTCTGCTAGGCTGCTAATTTTCATAGTTACCAGAGTTAAGTATATTTAAATAATATGTTTTCTTTGCCAGTGTTGTCATTGATTTTATGTAGAATCAGCTTTTGTAGAGTGTCTGCAAGTTCCTCCTCTTTTTTTATTTTGAAAAAAATTATTTTTTATTGCAAGTCAGAGTCCTTGAATCCTTTCTCCTTTTTAAAAATAAATTTGCAGAAAATTTTATATGTTTCTTTTTGTATATAATGCTTCATCAAATAATTTAGCATCAATATCTCGGATATTTTCTGCATTTCTGTTCTGCCATCTTTAATTTCTATGTTTTTGTCCTTAGATTGTCCCTTTATTGTCTTAAGACAGCTTCAGTAAATTCAAGAATTATATCCCTGCACAACAGCAATCAAGAATAGAAAGAAAAAATACCTTCTTTGTGTCTTTTTTAAGAGTAAAGTTTTCTCAGAATCCCTCTCTATTCACACACAGTAAAAGTTTCCTAATATCTAATTGGTCAAATTGCACTTCTTTCCCATTCATAAACCAATCTGTGGTGAAGAGACTGACATTATTATTATCTTCTTGGAATAATCAAGATTCACTCTCTGGAGCCAGGGAGAAGGCCCAATACTCCCTAAGTTAGTCAATCGCTGAATATATATCTGAAAAATATTAGGCTTTGATTATTGAGGAAGAAAGTGTGCAAATGACATCTGGGTAGGAAAAATGTGAACATATGGTGGTGGAAGAGAACTATAAAAAGTTAAAAAATGCAAATGATATCAGGTTTTGGGACCTTCAGATATAAATGGAGGTAAGATTGTAAGGAGAGATGACTTAAAAGAAGGGTTTAAAGAGTTTAACAGAGACTGTATTTGGGAGTGTCCCAAGTATTTTTCATGTAGTGTTTTCTATTTAATTAAATTATGTAAAGAGGTATTGAGTTTATTCTTCTATGCAAGGAACATACATGTTCACAAACACACCTCTATTTAATTGTACAATGCTTTAGGATTGCTATTCTTCAGTTACTATCTCAAAGAGAAGTAAGATCTATTTCTTCCCATCATGTATTCTATGGTCTTCGAAGAGACTTAAATAAACTTATAAATAATTGCCACACAAGTGCATGGATACAATATAAATTTAGAAACACAGTATAACCGTTCTATTTCTGGACAGAGTAGAATAGAAACA
Source organism: Loris lydekkerianus (assembly GCA_963574355.1). Classification (NCBI taxonomy): domain Eukaryota; kingdom Metazoa; phylum Chordata; class Mammalia; order Primates; family Lorisidae; genus Loris; species Loris lydekkerianus. Next base: position 44,060 of record CAUYPK010147952.1, read on the forward strand.
CTTGTCTCTATTCCTTCTGTAAGGTACAATTAGGTAACTATAGGTACAATATAAAAAAGATAAGAAAACTCTGAAAGGTTTAGAGAAAAACGTGGACTTACTAGATATGTTAGAACTCAAGGAATGACTCAATGGCGAGACCCCTGGGGTTTCCTTTTGCCTATTGTATATCTCATATTGAGTGCTAGAGAGTCTCACCTCCTCAAAACATGAAAAGAAACAGAAAAATAAATTCTGGACACCCTGCTCTCTCTAGCCAAAGGCCTGAAAAAGATGAACTAGAATGGCAGAAAAAAATTGATAATATTCTCTCTACTTCAGAGAAACGTCATGGCAAAAACATTACAAGTTTTTTTTTGTTGTTGTTGTTTTGTTTTTTCCACCTCACATAAGTAGAGGCTCAATAGGGAACCTGGACATCCACCTCTGATCAGTGGTAGCAAGGCAGATCTCTTCCTTTCTTTTCAGGTACTATCAGTGGAAACTGGGTGAGAAGCCTGGACTTCCACTCTTACCCAGTGGTAAAGAGGTGGCCGTTCCTCCATTCCTCTCCTGGTACAGTGGATGCCTGAAAAAATAGATTTGAGTAAAATCCAGAGCCTCATAACCTAGTACTACAATTGTCCAGGATACAATTGAAAATTGCTCTTGCAGAAAAATCCCAAGAAAATCTTAAATTGAATGAGAAAATAATATAAACAGATACCACATCTGAAATGGAACAGATGTTGGCATTATCTGACCTGAATTTTATAGTAATTATAATAAAAATGCTTCAACAAAAAGTAAAAACATGTTTAAAAATAATGTGAAAATAGAAAGCCTCAGGAAAAGAATAGAAGATAAAATTGTAATTTTAAACTGAAAATAAAAAAAAAAAAACAATTAAAATCTCACTGCATGAGCCTGATAGTAGAATGGTAATGACAAAAGAAATAGTCAGTGAACATAAAGATAGATTGATAGAAACAAATATGAACACAAGGAGATTCTTCACACACACACACACACACACACACACACACACACACACACAGAAAATTCCTTCAGGAGTCTGTGGAATAACAAATAATGGACCATTCATGAAATGAGAGTCCCAGAAATAAGAAAAAAAAAATAAGGTCAGATGAAAAAATATTTGAAAACAATGGTAGAAAATTTTCCAAATTTGGCAAAAGTGATAAACCTATATATTCAAGAAGGTGAGAACACCTCAAACAGGATAAAGCCAAAGAAATCCATGTTAATGTACATCATAGTCAAACTTCTGAAAAATTAAAGACAAAAAAAAAAAAAAAAGAAAGAAAAGAAAGAAAGAAAAGAAAGAAAGAAAGAAATTGAAACCAAAGAGAGGAACAATGTCTCCTTCTCATATTGACATGGGAAAAATAATGTGAATGACATCAGACATTTAATCAGAAACTATGGAGGTTGGAAGGAAATGGCATATTTTTCAGTGTGAAGGAAAATAACCCAGACACCTACATCCAGTAAAAATGTCCTTCATTAATGAAGGATAAATCAAGATCTTATCAAGTGAAGGAAAACTTAGAAAAGAAAATTTTTTTATCAACAGATCTATGCTAGAAAAGTGGCTAAAGAAAATTTTGAAGCATGTGATGAAAATATGTCGAACAATCTATGTAACCAGTGTATGGTGCCCCATGATCACATTAATGTACACAGCTGTGATTTAATAATAAAAAATAAAATAAAATAAAATGCTTGGGATCAAGCGAAAAACAAAAAAAAAGAAAATTTTGAAGCAAAAGGAAGTAAGGAAGACATTTTGGAACATCAGGATAATAGGACAAAAAGAAGGATAAGTATATAGGACATCAAACAAATTTCATCAATTTAGATAATTTAAAATAACCACAAGGGACTGAAATTAGAAATAATAACAGAAAGACAATTGAACACTCTTCAAACACTTCCAAATAATTTACAGGTCAATGAGAAAGTCTTAAGAAAAATTAGAAATTAACTGACTCAAATGAATATGAAAATATAAAATTTCCAAAGTTGGTGAGATGTATCAAAAGCAGAGCAAAAAGGGAAATTTATAGTGCTTAATGTTTACATTAGGAAAGAGAGCAAGTCAAAATTGTATAATCTGTTTTTATTCAAGAAAGTACAAAAAGGGCAAAACAAACCAAAAAGACATAAGAAAGATCAAAACAGAAATCAATGAACTTGAATTAAAAATAGTACATAAAAATAAGTAAGAACTTGTTATTTCTTAAAATAATCAATAAAAGTGAATCATTTATTAGACAAACTTTTAGCAAGAACCATTCAGAAGAAGAAAACACGTCTTTCCATGTTGTGTTGCTATTTCGGAATACTATAGACTGGGTAGTTTACAAAGATAAGGAATTCATTTGTTAATGTTCAGGGGCCCGTGAAGCCCAAGCTCACAGGGCCTACATCTGATTAACCCTTTCATACTGTGCCAACCCATTGTGGAAGGCAAAGGGCAAGAGAGTGTGAAAAGTGAGAAATCAAGAGAGAGACAGACTTGCTTTTACTGCATAACAACTTACACGTGAGATTAAGAACCTACTTTAATAATAACATTAACACATTCATGAGGACAGAGCCCTCATGACCTAATCATCTCTTAACAGCTCTACCTCTTAATACTGTCACAATAACAATTAAATTGTAACATGAGTTTTGCAGGAAGCATTTAAACCATAGCAACCTGAATAGAAATTTAGTGATGGAGGAGTGATAATTATTTGGAAAATGCCAATTACTTGGGGAAGCAACCCTGTGCTTAGTTTTATGCATACATTCATTCTTATTAACAAGCCCATATATTAATATATTATTACTCTTGTTTGATGAGGAATTTTAGAAGTTAAGGGAATTTATTATGGTCACACAGTTTGGAAGTAGCAGAGGCAGGGTTTAAGTACATGTCTGCTTGGGTCTAGAAGTGAATGTCTATTGTGATATTGGAAAAAGCAGTCAGACAAAAATGAGATGTATGAAATATTTACTATGGTTCTATAATTTTTCAAGTCACATTACATTATAATTTATACAAGTAGCAGATGTTAGTTGTTTGAGTGCTTACAATATGAAAGATACATTACAATTATTATCACACTTAATCCTCGTAGCAACAATAGTGATTATTACTTTAATGCCCAATTCACAGATGAAAATACTGAAGCTGAAAAATTGGAAAACTGTCTCAATTTCTGTATATCTTGCAATGTTTGGGAAATTCTCCTCTATAATATCTTCAAGTAGTAGAATGTGTGTGACTTTAGGACCATTCTCTTTTCCTTCAGGAAATTCCGTAAGATGAATGTTTGATCTTTTGAAATGGTCCCACAACTCTGACTCAATTTAAATAAAACATCTCATAGACACATGGTAATTAACTTTGCCAAAGTTAATATAAAGGAGAAAATTCTGCAAGCAACCAGACATAAGAAAAGTATAACCTACAAGGGAAAGAATATTAGAATGACTGCCGATCTGTCAGCTGAAACTTTTCAAGTCAAAAGAGGATGGCCATTGACCTTCAACCTCATAAAACAAAACAACTTTTAGCCCATGATCCTATATCCAGCTAAACTGAGTTCCATTTGTGATGGAGAAATCAAATACTTCACTGACTTTCAAATGTTGAAGAAATTTTCCTTAACTAAACCAGTTCTCCAGGATATTCTCAGACACATCCTCCAACAATGATCTATCACCAAAGTAAACTCACTCAGAACTTTTTCAAGAAAACCTAACTCCCACAACAGTGAAATGATTAAAAGTATCCACTGAACATTTGAAAAACATGATGCCCAAATCACTACCAGGCTTATCAATTCTCTCAATTAATGTGACTGGCTTAAATTGTCCTCTAAAGAGGCACAGGTTGTTTGACTGGATACAAAAACTCAGGCAAGGTATCTGTTTCATACAAGAGTCTCACCTTACCTTAATGAATACAAAAAGACTAAGGGAAAAGGGATGGACATCTATAATACAGGAAATTGAAATCAGAAAAAAAGAAGGGGTTAAAATTCTATTTGCAGATACAATTGGTTTTAAACCAACAAAGATAAAGAAAGATAAGGATGGACACTACATATTTGTCAAAGGAAACACTCAACATGAAGAGATTTCTATTACTAACATTTATGCACCCTACCAGAATGCTTCTCAATTTATAAAGCAAACCCTAACAGATATGAATAATTTGTTATCTTCCTACACTATAACAGTTGGAAATTTTAACACATCTTGGACAGTTTTAGATAGATCCTCCAAGAAGAAACTGAAAAAAGAAATAATAGGGTTAAACTTGACCCTAGAACAAATGTACTTAACATATATCTACAGAACATTTCATCCTAACAAAACTGAATACACATTTTTCTCATCAGCCCATGCATCATCCTTCAAAATTGATCACATCTTAGGACACAAGTCTAATCTCAGCAAATTTAAAAGAACAGAAATTATTCCTTGTATCTTCCTGGGCCATCACAGAATAAAAGTTGAACTCAACAGCAACAGAAATATGTTTGAATATTCAAATAAATTAAGAGAAACTAAATAACCTTAGGCTGAATGATAGCTGGGTTAAAGATAAGATTAAAAAAGAAATCACCAAATTTTTTTGGAATAAAATTATAAAGAAGGCAGAAGTTATCAAAATGTGTGGAATACTGCAAAGTCACTCTTAAGAGGGAAATTTATAGCCTTGGAGCCTTCATCGGGAAAGCAGAAAAGGAGGATGTCAACAACTTAATGGGTCAGCTCAAGCAACTGGAAAAGGAACAACATTCCAACCCCAAACCCAGCAGAAGAAAAGAAATAACAAAATGAGAGTATAATTAAATAAAATTGAAAACAAAAGAATTATTCAGATCAACTAATCAAAAAGTTGTTTTTTAAAGCTCAAAAAAATTGATAAATTTGGCTAACCTAACCAGAACCAGAAAATAAAATCCCTAATATCATCTATCAAAAACAATAAAGGAGAAATAACCACAGACACTTCAGAAATTTAAAACATCTTTAATGATTACAACAAAAAACTCTATTCTCAGAATGTGAAAATCTGTATGAAGTAGACCAATATCTGGATGCCTGCCACCTTCCTAGATTCACCCAGAAAGGATTAGAAATTTTGAATAGACCTATTTCAAGCACTGAAATAGCATCAACTATACAAAATCTCCCCCAAAAAGAAAAGTCCAGGACTGGATAGCTTCACATCAGAATTTTACCAAACGTTTAAGGAGGAACTACGTGGTTGTTGTTGGTATATATAAAGGCTACAGATTTCTGGGTGTTGATTTTGTAGCCTGAGACATTGCTGTATTCCTTAATCACTTCTAAAAGTTTTGTAGTAGAATCCCTAATGTTTTCCAGATATACGATCATGTCGTCTGCGAAGAGTGAAAGTTTGATCTCTTCTGACCCTATGTTGATACCCTTGATGGCCTTTTCTTCCCTAATTGCAATGGCTAAAACTTCCATTACAATGTTAAAGAGCAATGGAGA
>CAUYPK010147957.1:0-42823 GCA_963574355.1 Loris lydekkerianus
ATGTAAATGTCTTAACACAATAACTAAGAAAATGCCAGGAAGGCTATGTTAACCAGTGTGATGAAAATGTGTCAAACGGTCTATAAAACCAGTGTATGGCACCCCATGATCACATAAATGTACACAGCTATGATTTAATAATAAAACAAGAATCTAATGTGCTTCAATATAAATAAAAAGCATTTTGTCTGAAATCTCGAATGTTGAATGCCTTGAAAACTATATTTTAGCAATCTCTTTCCTTAAACCTGTATTACACGTGTAGATACTTTAAAAAGAAAATTTATCAAAGATACATATTATCCTAGCCAAGTATTTACCATTTTAAATGAAGCTGCTTTTCATATGGGGTGAAGTTCTACCTTGCCCTTTAGAGAAAGGAGAACCAGTGAAAGTTTAAAGGCAGAAAAGAACAAGAATAGATTCAGATTTTGTAAGATTATGTTAGAAACCATGAGAACAACATATTCAAAGTCCTTTTTTGTTGTATGTGGCTATATAAAATATGAAAATCGGAATGGCTTGCCAAACGAGATACAATTTAAGCTATTCTGAGAAGGGTGAGTAGAATCTTTACTATATCATCTATTCCTGGATCTCAGAATCCACCTGTAAGAGACAAATGAAGTAGAAAAGCAAAATACGCATTTAGTAAACTCCGGGTCTGTGACGGGAGACCTGGCAGGAAAAGTAGAAATGAACTTGGTCTCAGGAGCCCATCTGCGATTTCCCCAACACTGGGGGTTTTATTCTGTAGTTACCTTTAATGAAGAGTTACCTATGACTTAAATTTTTAAAACATCATTCTGACCTCAGCGTAGAAGATGGATTGTGGAGGAGTGAGTCTGAAAGCAAAGTCTTACATATCTTTTCTGCCCCAGCTCTTGAAATACAAAATTCATTTAGGATCCCAAACTCCCCTCACATCTGACTGCTCTTCTTCTTCCACTCCATGCCTGGTCTGGGTTTTTGTTTTACTTTGGGTGAAGTAGAGTCAATCAATATGAAAGATTCCTCCCCTAACTATATGTTCCTTACCTGAACTAGCCAGAGTAGCACTCAGGTGACATGTCAGCAGGTGGCTTAAGATTCTCCCCTGGCATCTTAACTCCTCTGGATTCAATTCCATCCTGTTAGGCTGCTCTGCCAGGAAAAGGGGTGGAGATAACACAAAAGTGGCAACACTGACAAGAGTCAGTTCTTCTTGCTGAGACCCTGTGGCCCCATGTTTGAGTCCCAGCCACTCCAGTCACTGCAAGACCCCTAGAAGCACCCTGAGACATCATTAATTCTCCCCACTCGCCTTGTCAGCAGGGTTGGCCACACAGCCTCCCCACAGCACGACGCCATGGTGGAGTGGTGCTACCCCCCGCAGCCTAGGGCAGATGTCCTGGGTGCTCACTGAGCATGGCATCTCAGCCACATCTCCACCCACCACTGTGCCCAGAGCTAGAAGTTCCTGTCTTCTGAAAGGAGCCAATCCCTCTTCTGTTCTCCCCAGCCCCAAAGAGGTCAAGCTGGGATGTGAGGAATCATGGAGCTGTGGCTGAACTCGTATGCTCTGAAGCCGGCTGCAGTGGAACCCATGTCGACCTTGCCCATCAGCAGCCATGTGCTCTAAAGTTAAGTCAGCTCTGTGCTTTGAACTTTATTCGTCTTCTATAGGGTGGGAACAATAATAATATCTATGAATGTTTAGGGAAAAAAATTATCTAAAATTCATATGAGATAATGTGTGTCCAGAATTTAACAGAGTACCGAAAATAGATCATTATTCAGGAGTGCATATAATTGATATAAAGAGGTACGTCTTTCTACCATCACATAAATATAGACACAAGGAACCACGGGAGAATAAAATAATTCTCAAGTTAACAATTAATTATCTATTAATCTACTTAACAATAGACCTACTGCTAATTGCTTTACTCATGCAAATGCTCAGAAAAATTCTCTTTCTTTGGGAGCAATCATTTAAAATGATACTTTTCTTTTCTGAATACAATGAGACTTTTACTGAATATAGGTAAGTTGTGAGACACTCTCACAGCTTCCTTCATTTTTTATTTAAGCGAATGCAACAATGACTTAATATTGGGGTAATGAATGCTCATTTTATTTGAAATTGGTCTTATCCTTTCATAAAACAAAAGAAAAATACAATAACTTCTATTGCAAACATATCAAGCAAAATGATGAAAAATAGAGAATGCAATGGAATTCAGTGGACAAAGTGTCAGGCTGGAAAAATTAGTTACTTCTTTTTTTTTTCTTTTTTTTTAACCTTTAAATCTCTGAACTTTATTTTTTTTTCTTTTTTTTTATTATAAATCATAGCTGTGTACATTAATATGATCATGGGGCACCATACACTTGGTTCATAGACCATTTGACCCATTTTCATCACACTGGCTAATCGTAACTTCTTTTTCAATTAGAAGAAGATAATTTACTTCTTATGTACTTCTTTAAAAATGGTGGAAATGCCAGTCATCTCAGACTTATCCATTCTATACCTCTGGTAACACTTCTGGGCTATTTTCACATAGTATGTTGCCTTCTGCGGCTCAGTCACCTGCAGCAAACTTGTCTCTGGTCTTTCCTGCGTGTTGCACCAAAGCCCTAACAGGTGATGCTTCAGCCTTTCTCATGCTTTTCCAGAAATCACTGCCTGCTCCTCAACTATAAATTACAATCACAGGCCTTCCCTTTTTCCACTGAAATATTGTGAGGAACCATTACATACATGCTGTTTGAGTCTTTCATAGACGGATGCTATATATAAAGAAAAATTATTAGCTTTTTATTTCATATCTGAACTACATGACAGACCAACAATACAGAAGTAGGCACTTTCTTCTGACATAAATAGATGATTTATAATTTTTCTGCGACTGCTGCCCAATTCAGTTCCATTTTTCTACACAGATTTAGCTTTGCCTCTCTGAATGGTCTTTACCAATAAATTTCTCAACAGATGTCACAAAAGCCAAGTGCGAATACTTTGTAGGTGTGAGTTAAATTTGTGGCATAGTATGTAGTATTCAGTGTTTCCATTATAATCTCCAATGGCAATGGAATGAATGCTGTATTTTTAACTAAATAGTAGCATAGAGTTCCAGTGTTTATTCATGAATATTATTCAAGTTATTTAATCAGAAACTCTTTTAGTAACACATAGTAGTTGAAGAACATACTGCTTTTGTCTTTTAGCCTCTTAAGTCACCACATTTTTGTAGCATGACTTCTCCATAATCACACAGGACAGGAGTCCATGGGCCAGGTGAGCTGCAAAGAAAAATCGAAATGAAGTGCTTCCCTGTTCTCACTGGCCCATGCATATCTCCCTGAGTTGATAGCTGCCAGTTATTACAGATGCTCAGCCAGTCCCCTCTGTTAGTTGTCCTTTCCCTATAGAATAAAACTCAAAGTTCCTTACATGGTACGACAGGCTCCTTATAATAGCATCTCACCTACCTTTTTAAGTTTATCCCTTACCTCTCCCTACCACACAAGATGAACAACTCTATATTTATTCATCAAGCAAGATTATTGAACAAAGACTCCAAATAGTCTTTTACCCAAGAAACGCGCATTCATCAGTTGGGTCATGGCCCAAGTATCTACCACTCTGTGAAGACTTTCCTAAATTTCTGAGTACAGATCTGATGAGTCCCTCTTCCAAGTTCCCGTAGAACTTTTACATTTAAGTTTACAACATTATAGAGAAAAATATTTAGTTACTTGTCCTGCCTTTTAATGTGAATAGTGGAAGAAAAATATCTCACTTACCTATGTATTATTTTGAAAATGTGCTTGGCACACAGAAAGTAATATATTATTGATTAATTGGGTAACTGAAAAGGTAGAACAGATGGATGATAATAATTATTCATTTGATTGGCAGCATGGCAGGACTTTAACTAAGAGATTTAAAACACACAGAAATTGTAAGGAAAAGAATGGGACAGAGTTATTCTCCAATGAGCTAAGCACACAATGCACAGCTTATAATAAAATTTGTTAAACACTCACTGAGCACATCTCATGTATAAAATCTTGAACAAAAAATGAGAATCACAAAGATAAAAGCATATTATCTTCAAACTCATAGAATGCACAGTTGACTCAATCCATATATAGACTATATTCAAATAGGTTTTGTTTGTATTTTGGCCTACCAGCCTTGGTGCAAAGGGTAAAAAGAGAATGTTCTTGAAAATGACATGCACAATTTAAAACCTGAATTCACTCCAATCCATCTTCTTAAAATTTACCATTTCATACCACTTTTGCTCATGCTAGTTATAAACCGCCTTCAGCAAAAATGTGTGTTTGGAAATTGAACTCCTTCTGCCTTCACTAATTCTATAAAATAAACATCCAGGTGTGAAATGGCTACAATGAAGTTAGGGAAGAAAGCAGTTGGAAATGTTCATAACTGTCTATGAACTAAGTGAATATCTAAAGCTACATCTACAGGAATATTCAATACTCCATTATTAAACAGAGTAATTCAATACATAAGGCAAATCGTAAAATAATAATGATGATATGACAGATAATTTCAAGAGTTTCTTTCCTTATAGCTAGCAAGGTCAACTCTAAGAGTACACCAACTCTTTCAGTATCACATACGAGTTGAAGAACATATTTTTTTTATCTTGTGACCTCTCAGTGCCCGCATTTTCGTAGCATGCCTTCTCCATAATAGCATAACACTGGAGAAGACTCTTAAACAGGGAACATGTACAATTAAATGAGTTTTCAATATTTTAATCATGAGAGATCTCAGTTTTGACTTTAGAAGAATCACTGCACAGAAATGAAAGTAATTTTGGAAAAGATAGTCGAGTGAGGGGCATCCCTGAAATTCACCCTGTTCAAGACCCCTGGCACAGCTAAGCACGAAACATGCTCTACCTAGATATGTTTTTTTACAAACTAAACCCACACCCCTAATTTTCTTTTAATGCAGCTTCTAACGTTAAATCATATTAAATAAATTATAAAATTAGTAGATCAGCTATTTAAGAGGAAAGACAGACATATCAAAATTATAAAATTATGTAATTTTATTCTTTAATTGAGTGTTAATTTTAGGGCTAGAATCCCTGAACAACAAAGCAAAAAGAGAATTACATTTCAATATATTCTTTCAGCCTCATTAAAAAAAAAAGAGTGGTTTTTTTTTGTTGTTGAAAAAATAAAATACATTTGCCGACAAAAGTACTCTGAAGAAATTAAAGCATTGATCATATTAATCCTGCAATGAGAGACAAAGACCCATAGTAGATAAAATCTTCCACTGCAGTTTTGTAAAAAAATAAAAATTAAAAAGCAAAGCATTCAATAAAATGATATTTATTAAATTGATTCTGCATAAAAGTCAGGCCATTCAAATTCTCCACTTCCCATTTCAAGGGCAATATTGAAAATATTTAACAACAGAATGGCATGGACTTTGATAATGGTGCAAAGTTCCAGAAGAGTCCTTCTGTGTCAGGGTTATTTCTCTTATTGCCAGATTGGGGAAACCTTTTGGGACATGAGAATATATCTTTTGACTGCAGGGACATTACTCAGGAGGCTGAGTGCAGTCATTATCAACCAGTATGGAACTATTGTACTATTTTAACAATTGGTATGGTCATGCTCACACACGCAGCTCTGTACAGAAGTCTAGATATGAGAAAGTACCTGTGACCAGCATTGAAAATGAGCCATAAATTCAAAGACTTTTTCCTCCTCTTCTACCCCCCAAATTTAAAGGCAATGGGTGGCTGTGCAGCTGCCAGTCATGTTGAACATCCCCCCATCAAGACGATGGTTACAGAGCTTTAAATAAAATCACATTTTGCAGCAGGTAAAGTTTTTCTGACTTCCTTTTCAGCTTATGCTACAGAGAAGTTCAACACTGTAACCTGGAGTTGACAGGTGACAGGTGTCAGGTGGTAGTGTCACAGGTTAAGAATATATATCTTTTCCATTCACCTCATTTGGATCAAATAAGCTAAGCTGAAGAATGGCTAGGCTTTCTCTACATAGCGCAAGTAGCAGGAAACTTGAAAAGATCACTAGTCCAGAGAATCACCTTTTCTATTTAACTCTTTATAAAGCCAGGCTACATTGAGTGTATGTTACTTAGGTTGTTAATTTTCAGAACAATTAGACAGACCCCATTATTTGAATTAATCTGATATTTTACAATGCAATGGCATTGGATGTCACTGATGGTAACATTTAAAAAGAACCGTTTCCCCCCCCCCCAAAAAAAAAAGAAGCAAAAGTATATTTCTTACTGGAGTAACCTAGTTCTACCTTAGAGAGCTTAGTATGTAAAACTGAATTTAACTTCTCTTCCCCTCCCCCAATCTCCTTTGTTACCCAGACCCAAAATTCCTCATTCCTAGCATGGTCTGAGCACCCAAAATTCAGAGAAGAGAATCCTCCCCAAGAGAAATTTCAGCCTATTATTTAAGGAGGATGGGAACAGCAGTGCAGAAACACACATATACAAATGTGGATCCATAATGGTAACCATCCCATCTCTTTTCAATCATGTTTGAAAAGAGATTGGGTTGCTGGGCTGGCTTTCAGTCACTTTACAAGTCATTATTTCCTTAGTTATTTTACTGAAGGCTATCACTTAGGGTGAAAATAGGCACAGTCTGCATGGACCCATCTGACAAAACAGACATAAACCAAGTTTACAAGGATGAAACCAGTCTGGCAATCCTTTAAGGTACAAACAGACATGACAGCACCCTATGAACTAGGACACTAAGAAGTTAAACGGCAAGAATTCGGCCACTGAGAACTTAGACTCTAGAGTCATTTACAGTTTCAGTTGTGTGGCCTTGGAAAAGTATCTTATATCTCTGAAAGTCTCAGAGTTGCATCTGTAAGACAGAGATAAGAGTGACTATCATACCTCATGGCATCCTTGGGAGAAATTAATGTGATAATGCCTGTAAAATGCCTGCCACAGGACTAGGCACAAAGCATGTACGTGTTTAATACCTGAAGAAAGAACTATAGAAAGCGGAAATTGAGAAAGTGTATTAAAATGCCCATAATGTAGCAGTGCAATGACAAAGAACCCTAACTACTGAGATGAAAGAATACAAGAAGGATACATTGTTAATTCTGATGCTATATTGGACACTTGGCATCTTATTTGGTTTCAAATTGGTTGCTAGGGGGAAAAGGTAATACTTCATTTAGATATAGCAGGAATATATGTAGCATGATGTCAACATTAACACATTTTCCCCTGAAATCAAAAATTTTTCATGTCTGAAATATTTCTCTTGCCTGATGAGAGACAGTGAGGTTGAAGTTAATTCTGCTATAATTTTTTTGACAATAAAATCCAATAGACTGGTAAAAATCCCAAATCAAAATTAGTTAATCATTTGAGTGCTTAACACTATGCTAGGGGCTGAGAGGATTATAAAGATTGCAAGTGTTCAAGCAACATGAAAATGGAGCTGGACAGGCTTTGATCACCACTCAATCACTCAAACTCAAGAGCCTCGTAGTTAAGATGCATCTCAAACATTCCTGGAATAGAGGAGCCCGTTGCAGAGTTCCCAGACAAAGAAGGGAAGGAGATGGACACATAAAGCATTAAGTAAAGGTAGCTCAAAACAAGCCCATGTCTTAGAGACTGGCCCTTTGTCCACAGAGGCTGGGCAAGAGTCTACATTAGTCTGCACATTGGAATGGGTAGCTAAGATGAGGGTGTTACAATGATTATTTAGATTTTAGAGAAAAAAAATAGTCATCAGTGTCATAAAATGGCTTTGAAAAAAAGCCCTGTAAAGTATTATAAAATAAATGCTATTGTGCTTTTCTATGAAAAATATAATTACTACTACTGTTTATAGAAAATATGTTCATTGTAGAAAATTTGAAAAAAATAGACAGGAATAAATTTAAAAACTATAATTGCCCATAATGCTACCACCTAAAAATGATTTATATTAATATTTTGATATAATCAGTTCAGATGTGTGTGTGTATGCATTGTGTGTGTGTGTGTGCATTATGTGTGTGTGTACACGAATGATGATCGAAACAGAGGATGGATTTAGAGAGGGGAAGAGAAATTACAGTCACCTTCCAATTGCAAAGTGTTTTAGTCTACTTGTGCTATTATGACAGAATACCACAGAGTGAATAATTTATTTTATTTTATTTATGTGATTTTACTATTTACTTTATTTATTTATTTATTAGTGTTTGGGATTCATTGAGGGTACAAAGAACCAGGTTACACTGTTTGCATTTATAAAGTCCCTCTTATAATTCTGTCTAGCCCACAAGAGGTGTGCCATACACTGTGACCCCCCATCCCCATCCCCCCTCCTCCCCTCTCCCCACTTGCTCATTCCCCTACCCACTTCCCTTGTTTTAGCTCATCTACTGCCTTCAAATTAGAATTGAGTACATTGGATTCTTGTTTCTCCATTCTTGTGATGCTTGACTAAGAAGAAAGTGTTATTCACCTCCATCCAGGTTAATACAAAAGATGTAAAGTCTCGTTTTTAATGGCGGAATAGTATTCCATGGTATACATGTACCACAGATTGTTAATTCATTCTTGGGTTGGTGGGTATTTAGGCTGTTTCTACATTTTGGTGATTGTAAATTGAGCTGCAGTAAACAGTCTAGGGCAAATATCCTTATGATAAAAGGACATTTTTTTCTTCTGGGCAGATGCCTAGTAATGGGGTTGCAAGATCAAATGGGAGGTCTAATTTGAGTTCTTTGAGGATTCTCCATAGTTCCATCCAAAAAGGTTATATTAGTTTGCAGTCCACCAGCAGTGTAAAAGTGTTCCCTTCTCTCCACATCCATACCAGCATCTGCATTTTTGAGACTTTGTGATGTAGGCCATTCTCACTGGGGTCAGGTGATATCTGGCATAATTTTAATTTGCAGTTTGCTGATGTTTAGGGATGATGAGCATTTCTTCATATGTTTGTTAACCATTTGTCTATCTTCTTTAGAGAAGGTTCTATTCATGTTTCTTGCCCAGTGATATATGGGATTGTTGGGTCTTCTTTGTTGATTAATTTGAGTTCTTTATACATCCTAATAATCAAGTTTTGGTCTGATTCATAATATGCAAATATCTTTTCCCTTTTGAAGGTTGTCTGTTTTCTTTGGTTGTTGTTTCCTTGGTTGTACAGAAGCTTTTCAGTTTAATTATGTCCCATTTGCTTATTTTTGTTACTGCAATTGCCGTGGAAGTCTTCTTTATAAAATCTTTTCCCTGGCCAATATCTTCCAGTATTTTCTCCACCTTTTTTTGAGGATTTTTACTGTTTCATGCCTTAGATTCAAATCTTTTATCCATCTTGAATCAATTTTTATAAGTGGTGAGATGTATGGATCCAGTTTCTGTCTTTTATATGTGGATATCCAGTTCTCCCAGCACCATTTATTGAATAGGGATTCTTTTCCCCAGTGTATGTTCTTATTTGGTTTATCAAAGATCAGGTGGCTGTAAGATGTTAGTTTCATCTCACGATTTTCTGTTCAGTTCCAAATGTCAATGTCTCTATTTCTGTGCCAATACCATGCTGTTTTAATCACTATGGCCTTGCACTATAGCTGAAGGTCTGGTAGGGTGATACCTCCAGCTTTGTTTTTATTACTAAAAATTGCCTTGGCTATACAGGTTTTCTTCTGGTGCCATACAAAATGAAGGATTATTTTTTCCAAATCTTGAAAGTATGATGATGCTATTTTAATATTGAATCTGTAGATTGATGTGTTTGTTAATGTACTCTCTTTCTGTTTTTTGAATGTAGGCATCTAATGTGATAAATTTCCCTTAGGATTGCTTTTTGTTGTATCCCAGAGGTTTTGGTAACTTGTGTCTTCATTGTTCTTATGTTTAAAGAATTTAATGAATTCTTCTTTTATCTCTTCCTGAACCCAACTATCATTCAGCATAAGGTTGTTTAATTTCCAAGTCTTTGGGGGGGATGAATGTTTTTGTTGGAATTGAATACCACCTTTAATGCCTTGTGGTCTGAGAAGATACAAGGTATAATTTCTATTCTTTTAATTTTGCTGAGGTTTGATTTGTATCTTAGGATGTGGTAGATTTTAAAGTACATACCATGGGCTGATGAGGAAAATATATATTCCCTAGCTTTGGGAAGGTGTGTTCTGTATATGTCAGGTAATCCCATTTGTTCTAAGGTCACATTTCAATCCTTTGTATCTTTGGTTAGTGGCTGTTTAGAGGATCTGTCCAGTTCTATCAGAGGGGTGTTAAATTTCCCAGCTATTATGGTGTTAAGGGATATTATATTGCTCAGACTCATTAAGGTCTGTTTCATAAATCTGGGAGCATTTAAGGTGGATGCATAAATATTTAAAATTGAAATTCTTTCTTATTGTATTGTTTTGTTTTGTTTTGTTTTTTTGACCAGTATAAACTCTCTATCCTTGTCTTCTTAACTTTAGCTGCTTCAAATCTGATTGTATCTGAAAATAAGATTGCAATCCCTACTTTCTTCTGATTTTCATTTGCTTGAAATACTGTTTTCGTTCCTTAACCCTGAATCATGATTTGACCTTCAAGGCTGTGTCTCCTAGAAACAGCACACAGATGGCTCGTGCTTTTTTATCCAATAAGCCATCCTGTGCCTCTTCACTGGGGAATTCATTCCACTGACATTTATTCAAGAAATTGGTAAGTGTGGTGAACTTCTATTCATGTTATTTTGTAAAAGTCCGTAGTGTATTTTTATCCTTTGTGCCATTGTGGAAGCTAGGTTTTTACCTTTAGCATCTGTGTGTTTACTTTGCTGATGGCCCATTGTGATGGTCAGTGTTCAGAATAGGTCTAAGTATTTTACTATAAAGCTTATCTTGTTTTGAATTTTCTCAGTGCTTACATAAAAAAAGATTTGATTTTGCCATCAATTTTGAAGCTTAGTTTAGGAGGATACCGAATTATGGGCTGAAAATTGTTTTGTGTAAGAATGTTGAAGGTGGATGACCATGCTCTTCTGGCTCATAAGGTTTCTGTCAAAAAGTCTGCTGTCATCCTAATGGCTCTGCCACTACAGGTCAGTTGGTGCTTATTTCTGGCTGTTTTCAGAATTTTTTCTTTCATCTTGACTTTGAACAGGTTTATTGCAATGTGTTTTGGAGAGGCTCTGTTGGAGTTGAGATGACCCAGGGATAGCCATCTGAAAAGAGTATGTTAGTGTCTTTAGTAAAACTTGGGAAGTTTTCATTTATGATAGTCTCCAGTAGAGCTTCCATTTCTTTGGGACGATCTTCTTCCCCTTCAAGGATCTCTATTATTTGCATGTTTGAATGCTTCATGGAGTCTCATAGTTCTCTAAGCACCTTAGTTCTCTCAGCTTTCTCTCTCTTCTTTTTCTGCCTCTTTAACTACCTGAGTTAACTCAAAAACTTTATCCTGTAGCCTGAGGTTCTTTCTTCTCCATGGCCTAATCTATTTTTGATACTTTCTACTGCATCTTTACTTTCCCTGATTGTCTCCTTCATTTCATTAAGCTCTGCCACAAGCTTTCTATATTCTACAAATTTCTCATTCAAGTTTTGGTTCTGTCTTTCCATTTTTTCAGCCATTCCTTTTATTGTCTTTATCATTCATATTTTAAATTTCTTTTTTGTCAAGTTCTTAATTCTTTATAGGTGGAGTCTTCTGCAGTAGCTGTCTCATTGTCCCTTGGGGGAATTCCTCTGTTTTGGTTTTTCATGTTGCCCAAATTTTTGTGTTGGTTCCTCCTCATGTGTTCTTTCTTCTTGTTCAGCTCCTTGTCCTCCTTTTTCCTTCTCAGTGTCTCCTTTGCTTCAAATTACCTTGTCTCAGAGCTTAGGTCTTAAAGTGGGCTCAGCCTGAGCAAAGCCAAACTCTTCCTCATGGCAAAAAATACAGGTGTCCTTACTCTCTTATTATTTTTTTTTTCTTTTTCTTGAGACAGAGTCTCACTATGTTGCCCTTAGTAAAGTGCTGTGGCATCACAGCTCACAGAAACCTCAAACTCTTGGGCTTTAGCAATTTTCTTGCCTCAGCCTCCCAAATAGCTGGGACTACAGGCACCCCCCACAATGCCTGGCTATTTTTTGTTGTAGTTGTCATTGTTGTTTAGCAGGCCTGGGCTGGGTTTGAACCCACCAGCCATGGTGTATGTGGCTGGTACTCTACTGCTGAGCTACAGGTGCCAAGTCAGGAGTTCTTACTCTTAATGACAATATGTTGCAATATGTCTCCAGGACACCAGGTGCACTGTGAATTTTTAGGAGAAGGAGAACTCAGCCAGCAACCTCTATGGTCCTTATTCCAAACTTAGTTGCCTTCAGCGATTGCCTGATTGTTTCTTCAGCATTCAGACCCTGCTGGGTTGGGATTCTAAAGCTCACAAGAATCCTTTAGGGGCAGGTATCACACTGCTCCCCTGACTCCAGTTCCCATGGGGTGCAGGAGTCTCTCAGCTTGTCCCAAGAGTGGAGTTCTGATCCCAGCAGGCTGAATTAAGACAAGCATGCTTTAAGCCCCTGCTAAGGCCTTCTGATGACCTTCCCACAGTGGTAGCCCCCTGGCCACTAAGACCCTCTCAGTATGGCTGCCTCACCAGCCACTAAACCTATGGCAAATCTAGTCCAACTGGCATTCAAATCTGGTTTCTGTATACTTTTTGACTCCACCCACTCTACCATGCTTTCTACTCAACATGCAGCTTCCCCCTACAACTAAAAACTCTAGAAAGACTTCCTCCTGTCCCAGACCTTTTTGGAGACCACCCAATCTCAGCTGGTCATAATCACTTGCCTATTTCATCAGATTTCTACTGCTTGGGATCATAGGCTGCTGTGCTCCCTGAGATATGACTCTGGGTAATGTCCCTGCACCAGGTCTGGCTGGGTTCTCTCTTTTTCCCTAATCTTTCTAGGAGAGCTCAGCTGAATGATCTTTATGGTCCCCCATCTTGCTCTTCCCCCTGAATAATTTATAATTAACAGAAAAATATGGGGTCAAGGCTCTGGAACCTGAGAAGTCCAAGACCAAGGGGCCGGCCGGCATCTACAGATGCTGTTCTTGCTATGTCATCCATGGCAAAAGAGCACAAGGAAGACAAAAAGGGCAAGAGACAGAAGGAGATGAAACTGGCTCTTGCCCTTGGACAACAAACCCATACCTCTGATAACAGCATTAATCCCTTCATGAGAGCAATTCCCTCAGGGTCTAATCACCTCTCATTAAGCCCCATATTCCAGCACTGTTGCACTGGGGATTAAGTTTCCAGCACATAGATTTTAGGGGACACATTCAAATCGTAACACAACATAGTAAGAATCAGACTCAGAGTGAAAGGATTGAGGAAAGGACAAGAGGATAAATTTAAGAAATAGGTAGACATATAGATTTAAGAGATAGATAGATAGGTAGATATGTAGACTTAGTAGTTAAGTAGGTAGGTAGATAGAAAGATAGACATATTTAACACACATAGACATGCACTTAATGCACATTTTCTTTTTAAGCACCATATTTTGCCATGTATAATGCACACTTTTTGCCCAGATTTTTGAGGAAAAAACAGATGAATAGTACTAATTTCATACCTATATAAATGTTTTTTACTCTTTTATTTATGTTTATGAATTAAGTATGTAACTTTGAAAAGCAATTATAATATCCATATGCAAAATAATACTCTGGAAAACAGTAATCAGTTTTGTTGAACTCACAACAAACTTGGAATAAAAGCATTTTCAGCCCACAAAGAACAATGTATTCCTCCTAGCAATGTAGCTGATATTCTCACAAAAGTTATTGAAAAATCCCTTGGGAAATGTTGAAATGATTTTTGTACACTGAAAGCTTTAAGCTAACAGTTGTTAAATATGCTAATGAGCATGGCAACAGAGCTACCCAGAGACATTTTGGACCTCCTTTATTGTACACGAAATTTCTTGCACCATAATATGTTAAAAGATAAATGCTAAAATTTCTTCATAATATGAAAAAAAGAAACAAACACCTAAATATAAGCAAATAAAAATTTAAATTAGAAAGTTAAAATGAAAGATATTTATCCTAAAAGTTTTTGCCAAAAGCATGGATGGGCATTATATGTATTACATGGTAAAATATGCTACAAAGGAAATTATCACTGGAATAGTTTTAATGTCTCACAGTTAAAAAGATTGGACCAGCATATTAATAATATATTTGTGGGATCAATATTTGAGAGTATAAATTAAGATGGGAGTGATAATCTTTAAGTGCTTTAAAAAAAAAAAAAATGTGAAGTAAGAGCCAATATCTATTTTGGAGACTTGGAACTGAAATGTGGGTGGGAAATTAAGAAGAGAGAAAAAGATGTTGAGAGCACTGGGATATTTGTGGTGGCAGATGACTGAGGAATGAATGTGCCACTAAGAAGCTGAGTGCCCAAGGCAAGGTGAAGGGGGAACAGAATTTTATAAGTTATTCCCATCTAGGAAATCAAGAGGCAGGACAGAAATAATTTAAATGTGGGGACAACAATTGTAAGTGTTAGCAAGAGGATTTCAAAGATAGATATTGAGGCTAAGATGGTTCTTTACTCGCTTTTGATTGAAAGGGTTCTACCGGTCAATGGAGGCCGAGCCAGAGTGTTAGTGGATAATGGACAGAACAGGTGGTTAGGAATGGGAAACAATGAACGCCGTCATTTCATTAGATCAAAAACTGCTTTCATTAACATTAATTCAGAGCAACAAAAGCATTACATTTAGAGTTAGACTGCCTAAGATAGGAGCCTGGCCATTCTACTGACAAGGTGCAGGACTTTAGACAATTTATTCAATCCTTTTGCACTTCAGTTCTTTTTTACAAATCAGAAAAAAATAATCCTCATAGGGTAGATGTGAGAATTAAATAAGTACATATTATTAATATATCAGTACATGTTATATAGGAAGCACTCAATACAGTGCTTGGTGTATAGTGAAGCTACATGATTATTTCATGGTATTATCATCATCATTATCATTATTATTAAAAGGTTAATAATATTTCATTAGAGATTAAAAGCTCTAACATAATACAACAATTTTTTGAGCATTTTATGAATTCAATTAGTGGGAACAAATATAAGAAGATACTTAAGACTATTGCTCTTAATTACCTGTCAATTCATTTTCAAAAATATTTAATCAATTTGTCTACAGACTTTTACTAGGTCTTCACATATTCCAGGTGTTGCCTGGTGGAGCATGGAAACATATAGCCCACTGTGATTCTAGCCTGGCTGAAGATACGGATTGAATGGCCAGTCTGCATTCTTGAGTATCTCTCAACTGGTTTCCCTCAGTGTCTCCAGAATCCACAGACCTCTTCCTGACCACTCTGTGGCCCTGTAGAATCTGTGTATGTCTCTATTGCAGCACTAATCACACTGTACTAGATTCAGTATTGCATCCATAAAACGCTCCAAAAAATTGGTGACCATGCTGCACAGAGGTCCAGCACTGTGAATGCCATTCTTGGAGAAGTGCAATCACAAGGTTTATTTGGGATGCGTGGGAGAGCAAGGGAAATATCTCACAAGACTTTTTGGAAGAAGTAGCATTTAAATGGTATCTTAGTCTTAATAGAATACCTGAGAATGGGTAGTTCATAAAAAAAAGAATTTTATTGAGATTATAATTCTGGTGACTGGAAAGTTCAAGCCCGGGTATCTGCATGTGGTAAGGGCCTCAGCTTAGGAAGCAGAAGGGGAACTCATGTGTGCAAAGAAATTGCATGGCGAGAGACAAAGTGGCTGATGGGCTGAGAGGTGCCCAGCTCTTTTTAACAACTGGCTGTTAAGGAAAATAAAAGAGTAAGAACTCATGATCCAGAAAGGGTCATTGATATATCCACGAGAGATTGGCTCCCAAGACCCAAATACCTCCCACCAGGCCCTACCTCCCGACACTGCCATGCTGGGAATCAAACTTCAACATGGAGTATGGAGGGAACAAACATTCTAAATCATTGCTCATGGAGCTTAAATGACATGATATTAACATGCAAAAATGTAAAAAAAAAAATGATTTCTCAAAAAAAAAAAAAAAAATAGGAAGACCAGGATGAGCCAAAGGAGAAAGCTGGGGTGAGTGGGAAGAGGAGTACAAGGTGTGGCTACTATGAGAATTTATAAGCTAATTAAGGTACAGATAGTGTTTTTTCTAAAAAGACTGGTTTAAAAAAAAAAAAAAAAGGCACTGTGGGTTAAATAGTCTGACTAGGGTTTGCATTTTGTGAGCCTTGAAGATTTCTAAAAGAGTAGAGCATTATCAGAAGATAACTTAAACTTCATTACCAACAAGCAAGTGGAAGTGGGGGGGGGCATTTTCAGCCACAGCTAAAATCCAGTTGAAAAGTGAA
The DNA here is from genome assembly GCA_963574355.1 of Loris lydekkerianus. Classification (NCBI taxonomy): domain Eukaryota; kingdom Metazoa; phylum Chordata; class Mammalia; order Primates; family Lorisidae; genus Loris; species Loris lydekkerianus. Next base: position 16,421 of record CAUYPK010147957.1, read on the forward strand.
AAGACCAATGATGTCCATTGACTAGGGAGGCCACGAAGAGGTGAAGAAGAATGTCCATGGTGAATGTTTACTGATTTGCTTTGTTTAAAATTACCGCTCACAGCTACTCAAAGTCATCTTTTGTGCCACATAAACGTTACACGTACCATTTTTAAACTGTAGGGAAATAGATGAATCATCGCCTTAGTGAATATTGCTCTCTTTATACATTTAAGTAAAATAAATTTTTTTTAAGTTTCCCAAATTTTTGAGCACATGCCTATGAGTAATCTTAAAGTCTAACACAGTCCTAGCAATTTAGAAGAAAGTTTCTGTGGAAACACATTCTCCTGTAGTCTATAATCATCTACAGTCTGCTTTGTATCGTGCACAGAAATATTTAAGTGTGTTGATGATATTCATTTTCACTTGCAATCTGGTTTAACTGGCAACTGGCAAAACCAGTTAAAATTAAGAAGAGGGATATTTTGAGCTAAAGTACAAACAATTCTGCTGGAAATAGAACATGATAACTGAATTGCTATCATTCATGCCTTGCTCTTTAGAATCTGGATAATGGAGGATTAAGGAGGCTACAGCTTCCCTCCACAGACTGAAACAAAACAAACCAATAAATTGGCTCTCCTTGAGCATCTGAAATTTCCCCCAGACATATCACAGATGCTAAAAGAAACTTGGAGCTGGAACAAACATTACCCTTAACAATCTCAACACCTAATGTGTTAAGCAGGAATTTCTCTTTAAACTCTACAGAGTTTAAAAAAATACACCATTTCAAGTGCACATTTAATCCATCACAGTGTGCATATCACACAGGGGTACTAGATCATTAATCTGAACCAGCTTCGGCAGTTAATAAAAAGATTTGGTATGTCAGTCAAACAGAATGTTTCTGTAAATTTAAATATCACTCAGACCTTAGAATCTCTCTAAACTAACAAAAAAAAAAAAAAAAGTAAAGCCATCTTACAGAAAAGATGGAAGAGGAGCAAAACACAGTTGGCTTGCTTGCTTTGCTAATAATGCTTCACATCAGCTAGGGAGCTTTAAGGGCTAATCTTTCCCTAGTCACTCTGGTGTCTTTGTTAGAAGACGGCCCCCCTGGTGGCCATAAATCTATTTTTAAAGAGAAGTAATTAGATATAACTGATTCTGAAAAAAGAATGGAGATAAGTGTAATAAAAATACTCATGACCTAATACCACTTTTTTGTGGTGTTGGCTGTTCTTTCTTCCCAAACGTTAGTTATTTCACACACGTGGGTAAGGACCATCACTGTCAACTTTAATATCTGTCCAACAGACTGCATGAAAGTACCCAAAAGCGAGAGCAAAACTGTGTCTCAAAACTCTTACAAGGGAAAGAAGCCAGAGGAAAAGGAAAGATTTAAGTAGTGGGTCAGTCTTTGAGGTAGAACAGTCCAGATTTTCAGTGTCTTGCCTACTGCCAAAAAGTTTCAAGAAAACTCATCTCACCCCTGAAAGATGAGATCACAAAGAAACGGTTTTGGGAAAAACTAATGGGAGAAGTGCTTCTCCTCCCATTCCTTCACTACGAGGAATCAGTCACGTCACAGTAATTTTCAATCCAAACAAAGTGTGAAAAGTACCATGGATGAATTTTGTGTCACTGTGGCAGAAAGTCTCTAACAATTGAAGTCCTAGTGGTTCCTACAAAACCTAGTTTTGGGAAAGCACCATGATCTAGTTCATTATTTTTGTCCCTATAATGTGAAGCCCAAGGAAACTCAATATGTAATTAATTAGATATAATTATGATTAACTGCAATGAATTCATAAGTTATATAACAAGTATCCTAAGAGAAAAAAAACAAGCCATTCTCCAATTTCAGCTTTACAAAACTCTCAAATTTCTATCTAACCACTCCCTAAATGATTCCCGACCAGGTGGGCAAACTCCAGCTTAGAATGGCTCCTTTCACCTGCTTAGAATGTGAATGGCCAATTCTCCCTCTCAGCTACACACTGGGCTCACTGAAATTTCCTATTCCTCTAGGAATTCTTTACCCATAGGAGTCTACACCATTCCTACTTTCCACTGGAATTATTATACATATTGTCTTTTGTCAGTTACCCCTTAACTGCTTGACAGAAAATACTTAGCTTCTCAGCTAAATTGGATGGTCTTGAAGACCAAGATGAATGATTTCTTTTTCTACATTTGCACAAAAGTGAGACTCATTAAATATTGCTGCACCAATTATTGAGTTAAATATACTTGTACTTTAAAAAAAAAAAAAAACAAATAAATCATCAAACAACATATATTAACTAAGACCCTACCTTGTATGACATGTAATCCTATGTACAAAGGAATATCTATGTAGACACACACACCATGGTCTCCATCAAGTAGTTTTATACTTGGAAAATAAGACACAGACTAATACAAGATAGTAAATAATGCATAGATAATAAGTATAAAATGGGCAATTAAAAAGTATGCTCATAAATACAGTAGAACCTCTGTACGTTGATCACCCAAGGGACTGTAACAAACTGCTCAACATGTGGATGTGGTCAACATAGGAACTAGGCCCACGGTACTGATATGTACACGTGGTGCATATCCAGTCTATGAAAATTAGACCAACTTAAGGAGGTGGTTAATGTAGGGGTTTTGTCAACGATAGAGGTTCTATTATATATACTACATATAATTTATATATATTGGAATATAAGTGAACTGTGAAAGTAGGTGGAGCCATCACTCCAGGTAAGAGAAGTCACTGCAAAGATTCACCCCATCACAAACACATTGTCAGGACTAATCCAAATGTTTGGAGTTATGTCCTATTAAATTGCTAGTTGATTTTATTAGCATTCATATAAAGTTACAACAATTTTATATTTATATAATGTGTATATTATATTTATATAATGTGTATATATTAAGAGCAATTAAAGTTAATATTTTCATAGCACCTCTATTTGGAAAAATAGACAAACCATATTATAAAACAAAGAATAAGAGCTACCTCAAGCAAGTTGCATCCTACACTTGCCTTCACAGAGTGTATGTATGTCTAAATATACATAGCGTTTATTACTGGGGGTTTGGAGAAAGACAGCTAGCCTACTTGACCTCAGTTTTGCAACATCACAGAATTATGCACTGTTTTCACGTGTAAAATAAGAGCATCAGAGGAGGTGATAGCTGAGTTTCCTTATGTGTGCAAAATAAATATCAGAGGTACCCCCTGTTCAGAATGAAAGGCCTCCTAGCTGTTCAGGCTAAGTAATTACTCGTATATAATACATTCAGTCTGAAGAATTGAAGGCTCTCTGAGTTTTCAGTCTATCTAATTGTTAGAAAATCTCCTTAAGACAGGTGTTATTAGTATCGCTCTAAAGAAGTGAAATGAAGTCTCAGAGAAATGATGTTGCTTATTTATGGAAGGGCAAAGAAAAGAATCAGGCAGAGCCAGGAATGAGCCTGACATCCGTGGGCAGTTTCATTTGCTATACCCTATAAACTCCTCAAGAAGAGCTTCACTGTAAATATCCTTTTTCTGGATTTAGGGAAAGAAATATATAGAAACACAGAGAGAAAGGCTGGATCTGCTCATTGGAGAAACCCGGGTGATCCATATCACTTAAATGCCCTGGATGCCCTTTCAAAAACTGTCTTAAAGCAGCAAGCCAGTGGGGTAAAGGGTCATTAAATTTCCTGGAAAGGGAACTGTTTGTATTGCTGCCCTTGAAAGTACGGCTGGGCTCGTGCCCTTCTCTGGGCTCAACACACTACATCTCTGACAATTAAGGTCACAGAATTCCAAGCTTGGAATGTAACTTACACAATCCCCGTTATCATTCTCTCAATTTTACAGGCAAGAAAATAGCACAAGGCAGAGAAAACTCCCTGATTTTGAAGCCAGCCAGAATAAATTTTGAAATAGAGCTCTGTCAAGTTCATTACTTGTGAAATCTGGAGTTTGATGGGTAACCTCTTCTACCTTATCCTTATTTGCAAAGCAGAGATAACAATGCCTTACCCCTAAGACTCGCTTGGGTGTTAGATAAGATTATTATGTAAAGAAGCTATCTCAAGAAGGACATTTAGTCTCCTGGTCTAATTACTGTTAACCTGGAGGGTTTGAGGGATGGTGCTTTCACCAAGCAGAGTTTGCTAGGGAAAGTGCTCAGGGTTCTGAGTCTGGTCTCTTCAGAAGGACAGCAGTTAGCATTTTGTTACTTACCCTAAAAGAATTCTAAGGTGTGTTTTTCGCCTTTCAATTTATTAGAGCGAGCTAAGACAAAGGGCTTACAGTGAATTACTAAGGAAAATAAGTAGAATGAAGAACAAAACTCGTTAAAAATACAGTTGTGTAACTTTTGTTTTGTTTTGTTTTGTTTTGTTTTGTTTTAATGAAGGAGTAAGGTTTTCTGGTGAGGCCTATTTCTACCACAACATTCATTTTCCTGGAAGAAGTCCTACGGTAACTAAAGCCCTAAAGCCCTGGTGTGTTTAGCATTTTGTATTATGTAAGAATGCTAAGAAAGAAGGGCAAGCATTTACATTCGACTGTCAAAGCAAAAATTGCAGTAAAATTTTGCAAAAAAAGAAAGAGATAACTAAGCAAGGTGGCAAATCTGTTAATTAACTTGATCATGGTAATCATTTCATATGTATACATATGTCAAGGAATCCAATAGTACACTATAAATATGTATAATTTCTTGTTAAAGGAAAGAATCATGAAAATAAGATGATAATTGATGCATATTATGTATTATTAAGTAAAATTGCATGTGCACTAACCTCACATTTGTAGATAAGAAGAGATTCCACAGTCAACAGTAATCCTCCAGGTATGAAATAAATATTCTTAAGATATTTACATAAGGATATAGTTTATGCAATTAATATGTTCTTAAAACATTATGGGCAGATATACTTGTTTATAAATTAAAACTTTATCATGCTAGGAGGGAAAACACTTAAATAAAATTTCATTGTCAATCCTTCCATAAAATTTGTCTTGCATCAATATGTATGCTGTAGTATACTTTGTAAACTGGTTTCACCACTTTTTGTTAATGAATTCTTGTCAAAAAGCACATTCTTTCAGGTGTTAAAGAAACTGCTCCAATTAAACAGCCAGAAATCAGTCCTCAGCTCCACAGATAGAGAGTGGAAGAGATTTTAAGAACTGAGGTTGGGGGTGGGGGTGTGTTTTTAAGGCATCTATTTGCTAATTAGCCTTACCCAAATGGAAATTAAATTTTCTTCTATTCTTAGGACCCTGAAGAAGTTTTACAACTTGATAAAGTTAGACTCTTACCCTCCCACAGAAAGTGGGAGATAGAGGTGTTACCTTTCTTAATGGTTACATTTCAAAAAGATGGCTCCCAGCTCCTAGAGAAAGATAGCCCTGAGTTACAGAACTGGCAAGGGGTGCTTAGTCAGATTTACATCTCAGAGGGAGTAGAAGAAAATTTACAATGGCAATTTTTTTTAAATAAATATATTTTAAAAGGAAGCAGGAAGCCTAGAGGCAGGAGCAGAGCCTGTATGATTTTTAACAAAGCTGAAAGGGAACATTAAGGCCTCTTTGGTCAGACTCATCACAGAAACTTTTATGATATTAAAACCTATATTTTAGTATGTAGAGTGTGTCTTTGGGGTCTGCTTTCACTGTCCCATCTGACACCCTCATGTCCCCCTCCTCACTCGTCCTTACCAACAGCACCTCTAATTCACCTGCAAGTCCTTCTATTTAACCTTCCTCCTTCCTTGTGAAGTCCTCAGGCTGGAAACTGTCTAACTTTGTTCCTGGGTAAGGCTCCCTTGCCTCCTGCACCTCCTGTGCATTCTCAGTGGGATGCCTGAGGTCCTACCACAATGGAATGTTCATGGGAGCTTTGCGTTGCTCTTCCAAGGATCCCTGCATATGTGGGCATTTGAACTCAGTATTTGGCTCACTATCAGGCCCTTTAGAAGTGAACAAAATTGGTGCTTGTACAGTGCAGACAAGGCAGATGATTTGAGTCGAAGGTAAAGTGGAGGTGAGTATAGTTTGCAGAGACTCCCCTAAATTTCAGCACATTGCTCTCCCAGGATGACAGACCAAGGTGTTCTTTCAAAAACCACCATGCCACCAAAGTGTCCGAGGTGACTGCGCATGGGTGCATCACCCAGGCCCTGCCTTGCAGAGAGTGAGGAAGTGGGTGAAGAGGGTGTGGGCAGGCTGGGTCCGCTGTCAGAACATTTCCTTCTGTGCATTTTCTCTTACTATCATCACCACACCCACTATCTTCTCACACAAACTCAGTTTTGAAAACATAAAATAAATAAACATTTTTCTGAATAAATACCAAAAGAAAAATCAGGCAGCTCCAATACAGACTTGGGCTATATGTCTTCAATCAAATCAGAACCCCCCCCTCATTCATAGCACATGATGGTGTTGGTGCTCAAAGTACAAGAGCCCAACATGGAAGCCTCAAAAGCACAAGATTTTCTCTAACCTTCCGCTGTCCTGCCTCTCCATCTCATTCTCTCCTGAGGGCAATCATAGGAACCAGGATTCCAATTCCCTAAAGTGGATCGTGAAAGCCAGGCCCCCTTTTCTCAAAGCCACCCATAAAAAACTAAGATTATTGTGTTTAAAAACATGCCACGAAGAAATTATCTTACTTACCTTGTCTGACCGTAGGTCATAAGACCCCCAGCCCAGTGAGGGTCCTGCCACACTCAGCAGGAAGGAATATTGCACAGACACAGGCCTGGCTGAGTTTCCACAGTCAGTCTACTAACATTAGCTCATACTTTTTGTCCAATCATATTTCTACACTGCAGTTCATACTGTGTTAAACCTGAGCATAAAAATGGACATTTCCCCTGTATCTTTGACTCCTCATTCATTCCGAAGGCTCCTGTGTATATGTTAAATATGTTTGCATGCCTTTTCTCCTATTAATCAATCTGCCTATGTCTGTGATTTTCTGTAAACTTTAAGGAGGCCAAGGGTTTTGGTCCCTACGACAAACTTAGAGACTTTGTCCCATCCAGCAATCCTCTGCTTAAGAGCTTAGAATAAGAAATGAGGCACATCAGAGCCTGGTGCAGTGGCTCACACTGTAATCCCACCATTCTCGGAGGCCGAAGTAGGTGGATTGCTAGAGCTCAGGAGCTGGAGACCAGCCTGAGCAAGAGTGAGAAGCTGTATCTACTAAAAATAGGAAAAACCAGCTGGGTGCTGTGGCTCACGCCTGAAGTTCTGGCTACTCCAGAAGCTGAGTCAAGAGGATTGCTCGAACTCAAGAGTCTGAGGCTGCTGTGAGCTAAAATGCTACTCTACCCAAGATGACAGAGTAAGACTCTGTCTAAAAATAAAAGAAAGAAAGAAATGCCACATCCCCCAATAGGATTAAGAAGACATCACTAAAGGCATAGGTAGGGAGGACTGCTTTGGAAAACTCCCTTTAGGACTCTGCAGTCGATGTTTTTCTCCTATTTCTAGGTGTTTCTCTTAACTATCACGAATCTCTGCTTCAGATTTTATAAATATTAATTATAATAATTACTTTTGAATATATCAATAGAAATTCATCTTGAAGAGAAGTGCAAATGTCAGTCAGTGTGTTTTAGGAAATCTACACAATCCTCAGAGAGATGTCATGGAAAAGAGCAGCCCCTACTTATCCAGGACCAGATAGTCCTCCAGCAGCAAGGTCAAGGTCAGCGATCTCTTCCTAGACATCTGCACTCAACCCATTGGTCCCCTGCTGAAATGGAGTGTTACTGGCCATCTTTTCCCTGCTGCTGAAATGGGGCTTCAGAGTAATGCAGCCTAAACGGCTATCAGCACTTACACTTCCCCAAGAGCTGGGAAGAAAGCAGAAATGGTGAATCTTATCCCTCACAGGCAACCAGCTTAGAGGCCTAAACCTGCAGGTCCTCTGAGTCCTGTAAGCACTCACCTTCCCTTATACGCAAGGCATCTGGGGGTGGAGGGAATAGGGGGTAGCAATCCTAAACTTCCTAGAAATAGTCAAATCAAGATAAATAATTTATGGCTCTTTTCTAGGATAAATATGCATACTATTCTTCTTGTGGCAGTAATTAATAATAAAATAATCTCATTTTTTACCCTTTACCAAGAGCTAGGCATTGTGCTACATCATCTATCTACTGGGTTTTCATTTGGAAATTGGAAAGCTGACTATCATTTTAAGTGGAAAATTCTAGGGTAGTAAGTGGCAGAGCAAGATGTATTTCCCTGGTCCTTCTGACCAGCTGAAGCTCATACCTGTACTGCCTCTAATTCTGCCTGTACAGGATCTACCTGAGTAGGGAGAAGTTAATTCTAGAATACTGTGTGAGAATGGAAAGGCCAGGAGTTTGAGTGTGAGAGTAAAATGGTTTTGAATGCCAACTCTGCAATATACTCGATATATATCCTTAGACAAGTTGTTTAATACTTTTTATTGTCAATTTCCCATCCTATAAAATATAAGAAACAGTCATGAGAGTTCTCAGTAAAAGGTCCAAAATGTATTAATAGGCTCACAGTAACTATTATGTTTCTTTTCTGCCTGAAGTATGGGGAATTTACAGAAAAAAAAAAAAACAAAAAACTGTTATTTCCTTAACCAGGGAGTGAAAAAAAATTAAGTAACATTGCTGGCACCTGGGGGGAGGGTGGATCATGAAACCAAATATAAAACTAGAAGTCATTGATTGGGGAATAAAATACAAAAGGATCTTTTTGGAAAGACATCTAAGTTAGAGAGGGTTGAAGAGAGGCAAGATTTGTAAATAAATATTTATATAACAATGAAGAAAGCGGGTGGGGGAGGGAGAAGTGCTGCTAAGCATTATGTATAGAATCCTGCTCATTAAAATTAAACAAAACTATGCCATTCAATTGCATCACATTATTGTTCTCTGTTGTCGATATAAATAAAAACCATACTGTTTCACTCTATAAAAGAATGTAGAGGCAGTGCCTGTGGCTCAGTGAGTAGGGCGCCAGCCCCATACACTGAGGGTGGAGGGTTCAAACCCAGCCCCCGGCCAAACTGCCACAAAAAAATAGCTGGGCATTGTAGTGGGCGCCTGTGGGAGACTGAGGCAAGAGAATCGCCTAAGCCCAGGAGTTGGAGGTTGCTGTGAGCTGTGTGACATCATGAGGGCGACAAAGTGAGACTCTGTCTCTGAAAAAAAAAAAATAATAATGTAGAGAATGATGTTAAAACAAGCTCTTTATTTTATTCCAGTGGAAAAATATTATTTTCCTGGTAAAGCTAACAATATTCTTGGGTAAATGTGCCCACTTTTCTTTAGGAACAAACAAGGATATTTTTAAAGCAATGTGCAAACTGGAAATGTTTGAAAAATAGTTTCCTAAATAGCAATGTGTAGCCACTAATGGGCTATGGCAAGCTATTTTTCCAGTCTTCCATTTTCAATCCGTATTTCTGAATAGCTTTGTGAGATTTTGCATTGGTCTCACAGATTTCCCCAAATGATTATGCCGCAGTAATAGAATAAGAAGCATCTGTGGCAGTCTGATCGTATCACAGTGTTTACTGAGAATGAGGAACTGTCACACGCACACTGATGGCAGAAATAAGCTGGAAGATTACTATTATTAAACAACCAACTGTTAAAAGACCCACACAACATATTAAAGGGAAATACAGAATAAATTGGTTTTGTTGCTTAAGCCAAATATTTTGGTATTCATCCACATTCATCCCACTTTTTCTCACCATGGTCCTTGATTTTGTGATAAGTTTGCATACATTATTCTTCCCTGAGGTACATTTACTTTAATTAAATTTTACTATTAAAAAGTATTAAAGCCTGCTTCTCATAATCCTCAGGAAACCTACCGTGGAAACATTGCCTCTGTAACACTTCCCTGAAGGAGCTGGGAGGATTTAATTCAGGTAGGCTTAGAGACTACATAGTCACAGGGCAAAGAAAGGGGTTACCGTGCTGGTCAACTCGCCCTAAAGCTGCTTCTTCTAAGTAGCATCACACAGCCCTCGGGCCAGTTAAGACCCTTGTGTTCTTCTGTTGAATCTACCAGTTGACTTCAGTCATTTCTTGTGCTGTTATGTATTAGAACAACTCTTTGTTTTTTCCTTACAATTCTATAAACAAGAAGACACATTCAAAAATGTCAGGTGGTTATTTTTCACCTGTGCTGACCTCGGAAGCTTCTGAGCTCTCTCACCTAGCACTGACTGAGAACCTACTGTGTGCGGAGTAACAGGGCTGAGATCTGAACACACAGAGGCGAGGAAAGCCAGTAGTTTACAGTCTCATCATGAAAAGGCCCTGCCTGTGGTCCCTATCTCATATTGACAGCTGGTCTTGAAAACAAGGGGACCTTCAAACTCTGCTAGTCATGCTGAAGAGAGGAAATCCAAAAAACGGCATGTCATAATTTAAAAAAAATAAAAATTAGCAATCGTCTGATTCCTTTTCTGAATGGATTTATGTTCGTTCGTTCTTTTCGAGGTTTTTGTTTCTAGTCCTTATCTTAAACATTATTATTTTTATTAAATTTCAAGTCTTTTTAATTTTGTGAAGGTAAAAAAATGGAAACCTAATTACCACATGTATATGTAAAAATAAAAATTACAAAAACAAAAATAAAACTCCTGACAAAATGCTAAAACTGAAACTGTATGTACTTGAAGGTAGTTTGTGTTCTTTTCCTTTCCACGTGATCTTTGCTGTGATGGGTTAACTGAGTCCTTCTTTGATCTGCAGTTGCCAATCATTCACATTCCAGTGTTTAACAAAATAGAGATCCACTCTGCTCTCAGCACCACACAGAGATTCTAAAGCACTAATCAGGATGGAGAGAAACAAACCAGCTGCCCTGCTCTGGAAGTTCTTTCCCAGCCATGCTTCACGCTGGGAGGTCATTAGCTGTGTATCCATCCACAGCAAAGCGTTTTGCCACAGGTAATCACGGGTGTAGTTCTTCCTAATGTTGTCCAAGTGTAGCAAGAATAAGTCAGCCTGTGTCCGTGTCTGGCCAAAGCAAAGGGTCTTCTGTGGCTCTTGTTTATTCTATTTAACTACACTTCTCTCAGCAGAGAGACATCTTTTCTCTCTCTCTCTTTTTTTTTTTTTTTTTTTGCAGTTTTTGGCCAGGGCCAGGTTTGAACCTACCACCTCCAGTATATGGGGCCAGCTCCCTATTCCTCAAGCCATAGGCGCTGCCCCAGAGAAATATCTTTTTAAACTTCTAAATAACTCATATGAAAAATAATCTAAAACAGGGACACGGATACAAGGGTCTAGACCAGGCTAAGTCACTTCCACAAAGAAGGATCCCAGGTCTTCTGTATTGGTAACATTATAGGTCACCATAAAAAATCACAAGCATTTCTTCTTCCAAAAGTGTTCGATTTGTATCCCTAAATTCTTCCCAATGTCTTTCTCCATGCTACAAGTCCTCAGCCTGGGAGAACCCAGTTAGCTGGTAAAGTTATCCAAACTATAATTCTTTACTATCATCCAGTCATAGAAACAAAAACAGGTCTATACTCCAGCTCAGTAGCCCAACATCCACTACTGGGTGAAGTGTCTTATTCCTCTAAGCTTTAGTTTTGTTTGTTTTTTTATCTGTATGGTGTAATTAATAAAGAGTTATTCTTTGCAGAGCAAGAAGGGGCTAGCTTGTGCTGTAATAATGAAATCCCTCACTCAGGGGTCTTAAACATTTTAACTTTATTTCTCATTTATGTAAAGTCCTCTGTAAGACCAGAAAGCCTACCAGGGATCCAAAGAACCTAATTTTGACCCTACTACCTCATCACATAGATTTCCAAGAGAGGATGAAGGGTCTTGCACAAGGGATTGAGTACGTCAGCCTGAAAGTGGTATGCAGCACTTTCTTCCCTGTCCAGTGACTGGACTAAATAAGTAGCTATGTCCAGCTCCAGAGAGGCTTTCTGACTGCCTGTAGCTTTCCATGTGTCTGGAAAAAAAAAAAAAAAAGAAACAAAAAAAACAAATATTGGTGAGCATGTGCCCACCAGAGTTATCATTAAGATTAGTTAGGTCATAGATGGAAAAGTTCCCAACATGATGGAACTTACATTCCAAAAAGGTAGAAGCTAAATAAACGGAAGGCGTGGCGATGATCATCATGATGTTATGTCATCAACCACAGTGACGAGGTAGCTCAATAGGCAGGTAAGTAAACTATGAGCATTTCATCTAATTACTCAAATATTCACATTGTTGATCACATTAAACATGTTTTTGTCAGTTCCAATTTTAGTTTCTACTACTGTTGAGACAAGAGCTTTTTGTCCGAAGTTGTCCTGACCAGAAAGAATAAGATAAAAAAAAAAAAAAAAGGTAAGAATTCCAGCTAATTCATATGGCCTTTTCCCCTGTCTTACCTTATAGGCAATTCCTAACATGGAGAGATATTATACTCTTCCACTAAGAGGAACCCTCCTGAGGTCTGTTTCCTGGGTTTGTATTGGTACATGTTTCAAGACCATGCTCATCTACTTGGCAATGCCATTCTCTCAAGCTACTCATCAGAGTGCCACCCACGGGATCAGACCCTAAGTGAAATTGCTGCTCTTGAGCAAACCCATTGCATACAACTATGCAACTACAGCAGTGATCGTATCAAATGTGAGGGCAGGAGAGATTAATGTGGCTTAATATGCTCTGGGTAATATTTAGGCAAAGCTTTTGTCCCCTCCACATAAGTAAGGAAGGAAATGGAATTTGTTATCAGCCCTGTGAATGGGGGAAAAGTCACTAGAGATGATGATTATATTTCTTTTCTTTTTCTCCTTACTCCATCCTCCATTGTATAAAGACGTTTCTGTCTTTCCCAATGCTCTACTGAAGAGTAGGTGGGAAAATACGTAAATGAATCACTTATTTGGGCCATGTGTATAGTTCTTCAGGGCTGGTCCCTGAGTGACAGTATTTACTGCACACCCAACAATCCACATTGCGGATGTGGCTTTCTTGCCTTCTGCCCTGTACATGGAAGTACGGGTCAGGAGTTATTTCTCACCCCTCCTTTGCCTCACCCATTAATTCTTCCCACTCACATTTGTCACTCTTGTTCTAATTTCTTCTCCCTGAGGGACAACTAGAATAGGCGTGGGAATCTACAGTCCCTGGCCCTCCCACGGCAGCAGGGGTAGTTATGAATATTAGATTGAACTAGCACAGTTACCTACTTCTCTGAGTTTTTTCACCTTCCCTTCTCTCCCCACCCACCTGAGAGGAGAGAGAGGATCCTAACCAATTTGCCACACTAACTCTTAACATCCATGCGTTTCATTCCTCTTCTTCCACGACTCCCCTCCCCTCTCCTTCCTAAGCACTCTAAGGTTCTCAACCTCTGAGTCATGACCCCTTTGGACTGTATGAAAGGTTCGTGGCATTAGGAAGGTTGAGAACCACTGCTCTAAGCGATCCTACTTCCCCCCCATAGATTAAGCAACTGCTTAGCATGCCGGAAACTTTCCAGGAAAATTCCACTCTCCCTACAACTATGAAATATAACAGAGATGGCTATGACTGTGTCTTTAATTCCTGGAGTTGGACCACCATCCAGAAACCTATTGTTTAAAGCTGATCTCCCAAACTGGATCCAGAGCAATGCTCCAAATAAAAGAAAAAAAAAAAAAAAAAAAAAAAAAAAACCCTGAATATATAGTTTAGTGCCTTTACCTTAATCATACCGTACTAACTGGGGATTTTTAGAGGTTGTGTGCCAGCCTGCTCACTGCTCTCCTGCTTGTGCTCATTTGGTCTGTGGTTACAGCAGAGTAGTTGATAAGGCCACCTGCAATGTGAATGGCCTTGGTCTGTTCTAGAAAACCAGGTGCCCAGGGAAGTGGAGCCCACCTGTCATCACCACAGGGTCTTGGATATCAGGACCTTTCCCAGGTGGTGGAGCCTCCTGATTTTTAAAACTCCTCCAGGAGGAAGATCTCAGCCTTCTGACTCTGCATGATTGTCCTCTGTCCTCAAAGACAAATTGGCCACATCCCTCTCTCCTTCTCCCCAAATCAGTGCAAACAATGTGAAAATTCAAAGTTCCTTTTGTACCTCCAATGTCACTGACCCTGCAGTATATTTCTGTACTTGGGCAAGCCTGGTTTCATTCTCTGAACCTTCAGCACAGTCTCTTTGAATACACCTGCAGAGGACTCTCCCCCACTGCTCCCTTCACCTGCACCTGTCCCAGGGCCTCAGGCATCACCATAGTCACTCCAGCACCTGAAGCTTGAAGGACTCCAGAGAGTTTCCTTCAGTCTTTCTCTTCCTCTACACTCTGCAGACCCCCAGCATTTATCACCCTACAGAAAGAGCATCTTATAGGTCGAAATCCTCCTTTTTTCCCCTTGACATTCTCTTAGCTGTCTCCACTGTTTGGTAGCACAGGCCCTACCCAGCATTTTATTATTTGTCTATTTGCCTGCTCTAGAGTAGAGATGGGAGAGATGGAAGAGGTTAAGTTCTTCTAATCAACCCAAACGCACCTGCAGGGATCAGAGTTGTTTTCACCATGTGGCTCCACCATTTTGAATAATTTTTATTTCAGCCATGCAGAGAGGAGTTGAGAATTAGATTTCGAAAAATATTTTAAGTGCTAGGCCTGGATCTGGTACACATGGATTACACCCTATGCCATAACTGTGATGTCAGATCTCTAAACAGTCACTTGCTCCCTAGCTCCCAACATCTTCCCTCAGATATCACTCGTTCTCTATGACCCCAAGTTGCTTCTATGAGTGCACAAAACGCTGCAGGTGCTGTTTGCCGCCCAGATCACCAGGAAAAGATGAAACAAATTTGTGTTTCTTTTTTTCCTTTCTTCTGCTTTCTAGCCTAATCCTAGTTGTTCCTGGGTCTTTTCCCTACCATGACTGCCTGGAAGCACCGTCAGCACACTTGAATCAGTGTGTACCCACTCCGGAAACCCACCCCTGAATGTCACCCATGCTTAGTTATCAAAACCCAAACAAAGCAACATTGTTTAAATGACAAATTAGTGTTGTTTCTTCCCATTTCAGGGCAGAGACATTTTGTGAGTGCCATCATACAACCACCCAGAAACTCCAAATAACAATGGAGCGGGGGTGGGGAGGACCAAATGGGCAGAGGGAGTGGGTGTCTTAGAGCCTTTGGCACTAGAACCTCAACCTTCCACATGGTGACAAAATAATAGTTCATAAGGTGGAGTTTCCACCTCTGATTTAGAGTTTTCTACCTCTAAATTTGCAGAGGTAGAAGAGGCAGGCAGCCAGAGGAGGTGTGGAATACGAATACAGAGGTTGCTAGAACAGCCTGAGTGTAGGTCCTCTCCGAGCCAGACTGGCCCCACGTGTCCAGGCATTCCACACACACCCAGATTTACAGAAAGAGGCTGGGAGAAGCTAACCTCAAGAGCAAGGGGATTAGGAGGCTAAGCAGAGGTGAGCAAAGGGTCACTGGACAAAATATACACAAAACTTCTGAACTGAAGGGTAAGCTGAAAACACTGAGCTTCTGTAACATTAAATAAACCTTCTAAAGTTCAGATGCCAATCAGGGCTCAGTTTGTAAAAGTAGAAGTCTCAAAGGCTAACGCTGTTGACAAATTGCCAGCATTCCCTTCCTTCAGTGAAGCCAGAATGTCATTGGAAGCAATGTTATGTGCACGCCGACAAACTAACACCCAGGTTCGGCCAATTGCAGGGCATGAGAAGGCATAGGGAAGAAAGCTTTTTGAATTATATCTCTTCATTTTCACTCTTAATTGCTATTTCTCCCTAATTTGGTTCATGTAAAATTCGCTATGAGCTATTGATAATTATGATACATCGCTCGCCTCCTAACCCAGGTTCTCCCTGCATAATATCAGTGATACTTATCAGAGTAGTGACATTACTTTGAAAAATGAGTTGAGCAACTGAGTGGATTAAAATTCCATTTTAATGCAAATGTTGCAGAATAGGTACATTACTATTGTATCCCAATGTAGCTATCATTTTTTAGAAAACATATACCGTGTGTGGGTATAAAACAATGAAAATGTATATAATGCTGAAACAAGTATGGTGAGCTTTTCTCTCAATTGGTCAATCATGATCACTTTCACTAGATAACATTTCTGTATGCACAGTGTCATACAGGGAGGATTTGTAGCAGATGGAAGCAAAATCTGCACATCTTTTCCCTGGCTTTTTGCTCCAAGGATCTTAGAGTATCCAAGGGGTTTGTGAAGGACATAAAAGCTGTTGGGATGGAGGGGTGCTGATGGGATAAAGGTGGGACAGGGAGCAGCATTCTGGAGAAGGAGGGGAGACGGAGGTGTGTTACCCAGCCCTCCCCGCCACCACTGAAGATGGAAGAATTCCTCGGGGCCTGAAGGAGGAGGAACGCAGACGTCTCCGGGCCCCAGGAGGCAGCCTGGCCCCGATTTCCTGGCTGTGTCGATCAGAGAAGTGGCCATGTGATGAGACAGGACCCTGGGTAGCCTTACAGAAGGTTCTGCTCATTCAAGTGAGGTGCAGCAGCGGAAGAGCCACCACTTAAGCAAAGCACCCAAGCAAATCACATCCTTATTTCTCAAAGAGGTTTTGCTCCTTAAAAGTGTGCAGAGTTATTGTCACGTCTCTCTTAGCAAAAGAAAACAAAACCTGCTTGCACAAGAAATCTCAGTCAGGAAATCCACTCCTGGCTTCTATGTCATATTCCCAGACGTTGTCAAAAGACGAGCCAAAGCTCCAGAGCGTAGTTGTGGTGCTGCAGAGCGCATCCAAAGGCAAGGGGAGCGGTGGATAAAGTTGCAGATTTGGGTTTTACGAGAAGAGTCTCCTTTCTATGAAGACTTACAGTTCAGACACACAAATGAACACTCCTTTCCCTCCGTCTGAAAGGGAGCTGGAAGTCTGCCTTCTCTGTAATATGCAGGCTGTAAACACATTGGCCTCAGCAAAGAATATATGATTAAGACCTTCCCCCCAAATGATAACAGCAACAATAAATATAAAAACATTCAACTTAACTAAACTAAAAAGTTTCTTCACAGCAAAGGAAATAATCAACAGAGTAAATAGACAACCTACAGAATGGGAGAAAATATTTACAACCTATACATCCGAAAAGGGCTAATATGCAGAATCTACAAAGAACACAAATAAATCAGCAAGAAGAAACAACCCCATCAAAAGGTGGGCAAAAAACATAAACAGATTTTTTTTCCAAAAGATGGGGAAATAACCAACAAATGTGAAAATATGTTCAACATCACTAATAATCAGGGAACTGTAAAGTAAGACCACATTACCCAGTTGGAATGGCCATTATTAAGAGTCGCTTAACAATAGATTTCAGCGTGGAGGAAGCTCCAGTGTTAGTAGGAATAGAAACTAGTACACAATGCTGTGGGAAACAGCATGGAGATTCCACAGAGAACTAAAAGTAGACCTGCCGTTTGATCCAGCAATCCCACCACTGGGTATCTACCTAAAAGAAAAGAGTCATTTTATTAAACAGACACTTGCACCTGAATGTTTATCAATGTTTACAATTCACAGTCACAAAAATTCAGTATCGACCTAAGTGCCCATCAACTAGCGAGTGAATAAAGAAAATGTGTGTGTGGAAGGGAGATGTGTATACACATAAAGAGGGTGCAAAAAATTTATACACATTTTAAAAACTATTAAATTTGTAGTACTTAAGTCGTGTTTGACTTCAGCAATTATGAAAGATACAAGACTCAATATGCAAGATAACAATTGTTATTGATACATATTGAGTATTACAATTTTAATTACAGGTTTTTCTTTTCTTAAAATGTATATGCATTTTTGGCACCATCTGTGAATACACACACACATAGATGGGTATCTGTACATATCCATAAACAATGGAGCACTGCTTAGCCAGAAAAAGGGATGAAACAATGTCTTTTGCAGAAACTTGGATGAAATTGGAGACCATTATCTTGATTGCAGTATCTTGGCAATAGCAAAACAAATACCACATACTCTCACTTACAAGTGTAAGCTAAACAAGGGGGTGTATGTGTCACACAGTGGTATCGTGGACAGTGGAATCTGAGAAGGAGAGGTGTGAGGGGAATTGAAGGATACAAACCCACCAATTGGGTGCAAAGTGCACTATTCTGGTGATGAGTACACTGAACGCTCTGGCTTCAACATTATACAATTCATTCATGTAATTAAAAGAACGACTTGTACCCCCTAAATCTACTGAAATTTTTGAAAAGAACATTCTGGAGGATAGAAGAGAGAAAGCAGGGAAGATGCAGACCTCAGAGACCCAGCTGTCACTCATGGAGGATGAAGAAGATTGCAAAAGCTCTCCCCCTTCTCCTCCCCACCATATGTGTCTGGAAGGTTATTTCTCAGAAAAGCCCAGCACCTGCTACCCACCATATGAACTCTATTCTGAGCTTTGCTCCCCACTCTCGGTGGTAATTAAGCAAGGAGTCCCCATGTTGGTACCACCTACATCCATATGTCCTCATCCTTGCAGAAGGTCTAACACTGGGAAAAATAAAAACTACATTAGATTCCACTGTGGCATAATTATGACATGGATTGACATGGGAATATATTTTTAAATAACTACATAGGCATGGAAATATTTGCCTATTTGAAAACTTCACAGTGTTTTCTGAGCCATAATTGTGTCTATTTGTACAAACCATATGAGATTTGTGAGGCTAAAAGTAACATCAACATCTAAGCAACACCAAGAGACAATTTATAAGGATTGCAAAGATAAAGTAAAAGTGGCAAAGGAAGTAAGTCAAAAAGAGCAAATTAGGAACCTCCCCTTACCACCGGGTAGACATTTTTGTCTTAAAACACGGTGATGGTTACCAGCCATGAGGTTAGAATGAAAATTTCAAACATGCATTTGGCAGGAGTCCCTGGATGGAGAAGAAAGGAGGAGAGATACTCTAAGAGAAAGCAACTAATCATGAAGAAAGATGGGAATTTTCCATTTCTGAAACAAACCAAATCTTGGAAAGAGTATAAAATCAAACACAGTGTTAGACCCAGTTTTAGTGAAACTAGAAAGCACCGAAGACAAGGAGGATGCAGTCAGGATGGGGAGCAGTACCCAGGACAGGCAATAATTAAGAGGCTTTTCATTAGTAAAAAGAGAGACCACAAATGAGAAATGCTACCCTCAGGCTGCTTAGGGGGAAATATAATTATCTACATACTCAGTTCAACAGATGGTGAAATAAAGAAATCTACACACAAGGACTGAGCAAGGACTCTCTGAAGAACACAGGAATTGATAGGAAAGTGCGGATTAGAGCGGCACGTGTTATTCATTCATGTGATTCACTTGCAATGAATGAAAAGTTGCTATGAGACTATAAGAAAAGGCAAAATATTAAAATGCTAAATTATGGGGTTTTTTTACTTCGATGGGTTCCAGTTGATCGTATTTCCCTAGATCATGGGAAATACTGGTGAATGAGCACAGCAAAGAGAGTAATCACTAGACCTTCAGTATTCTCTCTCACAAAAGCACCTGGACTGGGTGCAGCGAGGGGCTTTGCTTGTGTGTGTGTGTGTGTATGTAGCAATTGAGGATATATTTCAAATATTTCTCATATGAATGACAACCTTTGAGGGCATCTGAGTATAGAATGATGGTATCAGTGTGTGAAACTGACTTAGATGTCGGGATTTGGGAACACACGTGTTACTGTGTCGGGTTACATCGGAAATGTCAGGAAATGTCAGGGGAATCTATTTTGTGCTTTAAAAATATGGTTTGAAAACTTCTGACTGGTAGCCCAAAAATGTCAGCCACATTCAAGAAGTCATATTCATTTGTAGCAGATAACTACAATATGGAAAAGTCTGGCTTTTTATTTACATTATACTCAAGATGGGTTACCATTTGGATAAATGATCTCAGAAAGTGGGTTTTTCTTTTTTTGTGAAGTGGCTGCAAAGAAATCACAATGCCATTAAAAGTGTTCCCTAAAACTCACATCCACACGGACGCTCAGGATTTTCCCCCAGAGCCTTCGGAGCATGGCCCCGCTGACCAAGTGATTTCAGACTTCTGGCCCTCAGAACTAGGACACAATCCTTCTTTCCCACTGGGTGGTTTTACGCCACTCGGTTTGTGGGATTTCATCACTGCAGCCCTAGGAGAGCCCTGCAGAGGGCGCTGCTCCTCTACCACCACCGTTACCTTCACCATCCGGGTACCGTTTCTCTTCCTCAACCCTGAGTTCACCATCAGTGTTTGGCTTCATCTCATTCTGAAATGCAGCTTCTCAATCTCCTCTCCCAAATTGAGGCAACCATAAAAGGGAGCTATCCAACGCAAATCCAAGATGAGGCTCAAATTAGAATGGGGATAAAAAGCTCTTTGCCATAATAGAGATTAAGTTACTCACACCAAATGGTCCCTCTAACCAGGCAGAATTTTCACAGGAGGCATTTTCAGAGGACTCTAGGAAAGGTCTTTGGGAAGAAAAACTCCCTGCTCCCTCATAAAATAAACAAGGGTGCAAAGGCAGTCGTGACAGTCTCACCGGCAGTCCTCCATGGGACATTCATTTGTGGCCATTCCACCAGAAAGCTCTGGATCTGAACAAGGCAGACAACTGCCAGGGTGACACAACAGAAAGCTATGTGGGTTCACAGGTCTCTCTGGGGCTGATTAAAAAAAAAAAACAAAAACATGAAATCCCAGGAAAAAATGCACAAGCTGTAACTGCAAAGAAAATAATTTGTCGGGTAAAAAAAGAACCTTTATTTATTGTTGATTTCAAGAAAAAAGGAGAAAATCAATGTATTCAAAGTTAATTTCATTTGTTTGCGCTCACTTGCTTAAGCATGCGGGATATGTAGGTTAAAGCGAGCCTCGACAAGGAACCAGTGGAGGAGATGGACCGACTTCTCCATCCACGACCTGCCTCTTCCATGTGGCTCTGGGAAGTGCCCTGAGGAGGAGCAAAGTCCAGCACAAGGACAGCACTGAAGTTGTGGTGAGTAGATATCAGCCCTCCTGCCACATTCATTCACACTTCCAAGAAGTCTCATGTAGTGGAGAGTTCCAATTTACTTTTTGTGTACTTAATTAAATGAAATACCATGCTTGATTAGCTTTGGAAAGGTATTAAAGAATCACACAGAGCAAACTCTGCTTTGCTCTATAGCTAATTATTTTATCTGTTGCACAGAACTTTCTACAAGGCCAAAGAATCTCATCACAACCACTGTCTTCCTAAACAAAAAAATGTTTAAAAAATTAAAAACTAAAATTTCCTAGAATTAAGCCAGCTCTCTTGTTTGAATAATTGGATAGTAAGTCTTTCTTAAAAAAAATATATGTACTGTATCAAAGTAGGGTTGCATTAGAAGTAGAGACTGCTACTAACTCAGTTGCAAATTGCAGCTAGCTTTCACTTCCTATAAATGCCCAGAGGCACGCAGAACATCTTACAGGTTTGAACGACTTTGAACTATTTTGTGTTCTGAAAGCCTCATGTATGTTAGCAAGGACCCACAGAACATTACGCTTTCATCCTGCTTAACTGGCAGACTTTGTCGTGTAGAACATATCAGGAAAGTATTCAGGAAAGGGAAACCAACCATCTGGAAGGATGTAGACATCACAAAAGCAGTCAACTGCAATTAGAAATGAGGATCCTGGTACCTGCTAGAGGGACTGCTGCAGATCACTGGTCTTCCAGCTGGTCAAAGCCACGTCTCCTGAGTCTGAATACCGCATTCCCCTCATTACGTGTAAAATCTTCTTAGAAATCCTACTACATATTAAAAAGAAAGGTAAATCAAATGAATTAAGGTCATCCACTAGCAAAAGATTGTTTTCCAAAGAGAGATGTTTACAGCTTAGGACTAACTTCATAACTGCCAGCGCCTCATCCAGGCCCAGTGCTGCCTCTGTGACTTACTGCACCTCAACGCTGAAACCCGTACTTAGTCCTCAGCAGATCTTAAACCTGTGTTGAGCTGTCTACCTCCCCTATGGGGCAATGGGATTCTAGGCCATTTCCCATTCATCTTTTCATCCATCACATCCAATGTTGGCATGAGATGTTGGCATGAGACCAGGGCTTAATTTAAATATTTAAAATCACAGATTTACAGAGCACACATACGTGAAATGTGACCCTGTTCAGGGAGCAGATACCCATAAAAACACACAAAAAAAATTAAAGTAATGGCTCTAGGTATAGTGTATTTAATATATAATTATAAGGATGGTTTGCTCCTTTTCTTAGAATATTTTTAATCTCTTAAAACAGTAAAAGCAAATGAATGGTTGTGATAGGACAGAGAAGGTCAAGAGTAAAATAAAGAGACAGGACATCTTTTATTCTTCCTAATGTGGATAATTTTCTTCTATTTTCTCTCTGTCCAAACATCCCACTTTCCTTCTATTCATGAGATGACTAAGACTCTTTCTCAGGCACCTTCCTCCTTCCTCACATGGTAAGTAAAGTCAATGGTCCACGTGACTTACTGCCTTGACCCAACCAAACAACTTGGCCAACCTGAACTCAGGAGCACGCATCAATTCAGAAAGGTTTAGGGTACCCTACCCCCGGCTGTATGCAAGTGAGAGGACAGATATAAGGCTGTTCAGGGTCAGGCTTCATGCCAGACGGGTGCTGATCTTCTCTGAAGAATGGGAGACTCTCTTTTTTTAGGGGGGGCACCTGTTTTTATATTACAAAAACTCTTGATATATAATATGAAGGGGGGGACTCACAGAAGATACACGTGGTAAATTATCTCTGCTATCTACTGCAAGGAACATGTACAATTTTCAAAACAGACTTTAAACATAGGACCTGTTGGGGAAGGGGAAAGGGGGCTCTGGGGGTACCAAGGCCCCAACTGGTTTGGAGAGTCTTATATGGGCCCCATGGGCATGGATAGCAAGGGGACAGGGAAGACCAAAGCAACAAGGCTGGATACCAGCAGGGATCCTGGAGAGGGGCCAGGCCCTCACTCCCAGCCAGTAAGACAGATGCCCTTTCTCCAAGACAACAGTAACTTCAGGAAAGTGGCTTTCAGTAAAGGGCCACTTCAGTACAGGTGTGTGGTCAAAAACAGTGTATTCTTCCTTGTTCCTTGCCCTATTGTGGGGTCACAGGGGGTCTCAGTTGTAGGCTGTAGTATCTTGGGATGAGAAAAAGAGGCATCCTTCTCTCACAGAGGTGCCACCTCCAGAAACTACTGTGGGCATAGCTGGACAAGCCAGCTGAATCCTGCAGATCTTGCACCCTTGAGGGAAGCTGCCTTGATTTGGGCTGGGTTTTCTTTTCCTTAGGGAATGGCCTCAGGCAGCCTTGCAAATAGCTATCAGCCTGAAGTCATGTGGCCTGCTCTCCCTCTCCAGCCTGAGAAGGTGGGAAAGGATGGGGAGCTGTTGCACCTTTATGGAGAGCCCTTGGGAAGAGTCTTAGAACCATCCTTGAACCCACCTCAGCCAGAGGTTGCTCTGTGACCAGCCCTTCCAGATCCTCCTTCTAGTTCCTCTGTGGGCCCTAGAAGCCTGGGATGCCTCTGACCTAGAGCCATGGATCTGTACAGTTTGACCCAGTCAAGAGAATGGGAGACTCTTAACACTCTCCAGTTTACTTCCTTCCCTTGTTTTTATGTTTTGTTTTGTTTTTTGTGTTTTCATTTTTGTTTTGCAGCATTCACTGAAATTAACTACTTTCTTTTTTCACTTGTAGGACAGAAAACATCTGGTCCCAACCCCTGGGTATGATCAACCTTCATATACTGTATTCTAAAAATGTTGATTAATCATTTCAAATTATATCTTTAAAGCAGCTTATCTAAGAAAAAATAAACCCTACTTACGGAGTTAGTCATAATTTATTTTCCAAATTCAAATGTTACTTAGAGGGTGCTGTAAACTGGCTCCATATTTTCTACTCCCTCAAGTGTAGAGGCAAGAATTCAATGCAGAACTGGTATATGATCAGTGCTAATTTAAAAAAGAATTATCCTCATTATGGTTACATTCTGCACTTGAGGTTATGCTTCTAACTATCATAACTTTTATAGTAACAGAATGCACTTCTAGTTTTTAGTTTAGTATACTTTCCTTCAGTCTTTCTGAATTCTGTCAGGTTTGTAAAGAGTTTGCACATAGGCTATGAACAGAAATACTGGTTTTAAATTCTGAACTTTGAGGTAGGAAAGAGACTTGTATTAGACTGATTTATTTTCCATTTTTATATGTATAGCATCACGTTTAGTGAATAATTTTGTTCAGAGAACCTTTCAGAATTTTGTTTTACTAAATTACTTTACTACAACATATAATAAAATTTCAATTTTTGAAGTTTTTGCTTGTTGATTAACTTGTGTCCACTCTCTTGTCCCCTGGCTCATTAGCAAACTCCATTATGTACAAAGAGGAATAAATAAAGCCCAAGGTAAATATTTCAATCAGCCAGCTTCTTGTATGTCAGCAACATTTCCAAAGGTCAAATGTGCAAAGAATTGAAGGATGATGGTTTTGGTTGGAGTTAAGATACAACATTCTCTCAAGAAGAAAGGTAAGTTTAATATTTCATTAAGTCTTTAAAAAATGTTTTTTAAGCTACTGTAAAGAAATATTTCTGTAGCTGCATATTTTTTCATCCGTATTCAGCGTGTGGACTTGAAATAACATTATACTTCCGGTAATAGAGTGCTCAACGTTTCATTCTTTGCAAGCTCCATGCTCCCTCTTCTGACCATGTGGAGTAATTCTTTATATTTTCTTTATATAGTCTTTATGTTTTAATTTTTTATTGTTTTAATATATTCTCTTTTAAAAACTCTTGTAAGTCATCACAATAAGAACAAGCCAACTTGATGCACAAAATACAACTTATGTTCAAATCTTGACCTGAAGACATAGCAATGTCAAGTTTTATGCTATTTTTTCCTTCAAACTTACAGCAAGTAATATTTCTGAAAAAAATAGAATCCATTGCTTTATGTAGTAATTGTAAGATCCTTTTTACTGTAAATATTGAGTTTCTGAACCACTTACATGAGGCAGATTCTTTAGTTTTTACCAAATAATAAAATTTTACATTAATCAAATAAAATATCTTACAGAGATGTTTGGAGAACACTTAGAGATCTAAAAATAGATATGCCATTCAATCCTATCATTCCTCTACTAAGCATATACCCAGAAGACCAAAAATCATATCATAACAAAGATATTTGTACCAGAATGTTTTTTGTTTGTTTGTTTGTTTGTTTGTTTTGCAGTTTTTGGCAGGGGCCTGGTTTGAACCCACACCTCCAGTATATGGGGCTGGCACTCTACTCCTTGAGCCACAGGTGCCGCCATCAACTGATTATTTTTGCCTCTCGTTGTTTTATTAGTGATTGCCATAGTGTCTATAATATATGTCTTTGATTAATCATAGTCTGCCTCCAAGTAATATTATACTATTTTACACATAGTGTAAGGACCTTACAATATCATATCTTCAATTTCTCCCTCCCATGCTATATAATATTATCATGCTGTATGCATGTATGAACATAAACAATTGCTACATTTTTGCTTTAGTTATATTTCAGAACAATTAAAAAATAAATTTTATTTTACTTTAATTTATTCCATTTCTATCACTCTTTCAAGTTTCTGCCTGGTATTATATTTATTCTGCCTGAAAATTTTCCTTTAACTTTCCTTGTAGTGTGTATCTTCTGGTGATAAATTCCCTATTTTTTTCCCTGAAGAAAATTTCATGTCCCCTATGTTTTGAGACATATTTCCATTGGGTATACAATTTCTAGGTGGGCAATTTCTTTTTAGGTTCGGCACTTTAAAAATGTCACTCTGTTGTCTTACTACTTGCCTGGATTCTAACAAGTGTAGCCTTTGTTACACTGCGTATAATATACTTTTTCCTGTCTCTGGTTGCCTTTAAGGTTTTCTCTTTGTTTTCTATTTTCACCAGATAAAATAAAACATGCCTTTGGGAGGGCAGGTGGATTTATTCTGCTTGTGGGTTGTCTGAGTATTTTAGGTCTGTAGTTTTGTGTCTGTCATTGATTTGGGGAAAATTCTTCACCATTATTTCTTCAAATGCTTTTGCTACCCCATTCCTTCCTTCTCTCTCCTTCTGCAATTCTAATAATGAATAATACACCATTTGAAATTGTCTTGCAATGTTTAAATGCTCTATTCTTATTTTTTTTATTAATATTAAATCCTAGCTGTGTACATCATTGCGATCATGGGGCACCATACATTGGTTTTATAAACAGTTCGACACATTTTCATCACACTGGTTAATATAGCCTTCCTGGCATTTTCTTAGTTATTGTGTTAAGACAATTATATTCTACATTTACTAAGTTTCACATGTAC
>CAUYPK010147961.1:0-13792 GCA_963574355.1 Loris lydekkerianus
AGGGTATATGTGAAACTTAGTAAATGTGGAATGTAAATGTCTTAGCACAATAACTAAGAAAATGCCAGGAAGGCTATGTTAACCAGTGTGATGAAAATGTGTCAAACGGTCTATGAAACTAGTGTATGGTGCCCCATGATCTCAATGTACACAGCTATGATTTAATAAAAAATAAATAAATAAATAAAATGATATAAAGCAAAAAAAAAAAGAAGAAGAAGAAGAAGAAGTTTAGGCTGGGCACAATGACTTGCACTTGTAATCCTAGTACTCTGGGAGGCTAAGGCAGGTGGATTACCTAAGCTCATGGGTTCAGAGGCCTGAGCAAAAGCGAGACCCAATCTTTAAAAAAAAAAAAGCCAGATGTTGTGGTAGGTGCCTGTAGTCCCAACTAGTCAGGAGACTAAAGCAAGAGAATCGCTGGAGCCCAAGAGTTTGAGGTTGCTGTAAGCTATGACTCCATGGCACTCTACTGATGGCGACAAAGTGAGACTCTGTCTCAAAAAAAAAAAAAAAAAAAAAAAAAAAAGGATTTTAAGAGATGCTATGACCTGCCCAAGTGGACAGCAGAGGCTGCCTGGGAGGGGAGCAATACCCCTGCATTGATGTAGGGCTCCACTCTGGCTTTCCAGGAGTCTCATTATAAATCCAGGAACTTATCAACAAAACCATAAAACTTAATGAATCCCTTCCTACTTCAAGACATATGTGGGAGAGTCATGACTTCTGCTTTATGGAAAGGTAAACTGAGATTCAGCATAGGCACACATCTGTCACAAGCCATATTTGTCAGGGAGAGGTACTAGAAGTCCTCTGGGTCTCCTTGCTTTTTTACCTGCTCTCAAATGTGGGTCCACCTTCAGTGCAGTGCTTCTATCCTGTTTTGGGATGAATCATAATGATCCCAGTCCACTCTAGACCCATGAGCTACCCCCCCCAACACTGTCTCACCAATGCCTTTAGAGCTTGACATAGAGATCTTGGCTACCAATACCTTAATGCCATTCTTCACTTGTTCCAGGAGTATTTTTATGTCATCTGATTGTCCAACCAGAAATAAACACCTTTTTGGAGACAGCCTTCTGAGATTTTCTTTCCTATGACCCAAAGAGACCTCAAATTTTCTTTGCTTTTTGAAATGTCTGTCATCGTAAGTGTCATATTCTTAGAGGCCAGAGATAGGGAGAAAACCATCACTGAACATATCCTATACATCAGGTACTTTTCTCACTCACTGCTTCCAATAACTAATGGAAGTAAATATTATTATGCCTATTTAACTGGTGAGGGGATTAAGAATCTGAGATCAGCCAGTCATGGTAGTATGAACATGTCATCCCAGCTACCCAGGAGACTGAGACAGTCGGAGGATTTTTTGAGTCCAGGAGCTCAAGTCTGAAGTGAGGTATGATCACACCACTGCACGCCAGCCTGGGTGACAGAGCAAGACCTTGTCTCTAAAGAAAAAAAAAAAAAGGGAATCTAAGACCAAATGGCTCAAAGTCATATAGAAAGTAAAAGAACCAAGATTTAAACCCAGATGTGTGGCCTCCAACATACAGGTTTTCAATCGTGTCCTGCAGCTCCTTACAAAGCAAACAAATCTCCACTTTTCACTTGGGAAGGTCCGACTGAATCTGTCTGACTGGTTTTGGTTGATCATTACATAACACTTTCCTGTCCAGCACAACTGGGTAAAACTTGCTGAATGAGGTATATGGGACCGACACCTGCAGTTCCAGGCTTCACAGAGTGAGGGGCAGACTATGCAAAGCACAGGGACAAGGAAACCATCCTCTTGGACGCACATGATCACAGATCCCTTACATCTGAGTGTCATTTGAAACTTTCCAGAATGCTCCAAAGCATGGTCTTTGGAATCAGGGATGACGATGACCTAGATTTGAATTTTTAAAGTTATTAAACTTTTCTGAACTTCAGTTTCTTCATTTACAAAACATGGATTATATCTACTTCTTACTAACAACCAGTAAGTGAAAAGATGAATTAATGAAAAGGACTTGGCATGGTGCCTAGCATAGGAGAAAGATTCTATAAATAGTAACTGGAATGACCCACTCCAGGAGGTGCATCTGATTCAAGTTAACATCTAAGTACATCTGCAAAATACTATCTCATAGTACTTTACAATACATAAAAAGGAGAGCACACAGAGATAGCTTAATGCATGTAGGATACAATTTTATTGTCTCATGTGACCCAATAATTCTATAGGTTAGAGCAGAAGTTACACCACAACCCTTCAAAAGATAAAACTGAGATACCAACAGCCACCCCGGGGATTCATAGTAAAACTGGGACCAGAATTTGGGAAGACAGAATTGAGTCACTAAGCTGCTCTGCTATTTGAGCAGCTGAGTGATCTGGGACAATTCCTCTAAACTTTGGGAGCCACAGTTCTGTTATCTGTGGAGATCTGGAATTTTCTGCCAAGTTATCTTGCAAGTGTACCTGGCTCATCTCAAATCCCTCATTTCCCCAATTGTCTCTTTACTTCCTCAGGTTAAACCTGAGGTCTGCAAACCTGAGATCTGATTCTGACAAAAATGTCTATTTTATTTGACCAATAGACACTGATAACTCTCGAATATGTGTCTCTAACCCAGACTTCTCCTTTGAGTTTCAGCCTTAAATATCCAGTTGCCCATTAGACATTCCACTCAGACTCCAATGGCACTGCAGCCTCGAGTGTCACAAAGTAGCCTCATCACTTTCTCTTCTAAGGTATTTCTCCTCCTAACTGTTCCCCCAAAGATGGTACCTCCATCTAACTAATCTAGCAACCTAGAATTTGAGTGACATCCTAAATTCCTCCCTTCTCCCTCATTTCCACCCTCACAAGGCCAAATCTGATTAGTCATCAAGTCATAAAAATTTAATCTTTTGACTCTTTATTATCAGTTGACTTTTATCTGACTCTGTTCCCATCATCTCTACCATGCAAACTGGCCCCAGTTCCAGCTCCCATAATCATCACCACACTACCAAGGCCTTCCACTTGGCGGCTCACCTCCAATTCTGATTCCTTCCCATGGCGGCCAGACTGACCCCTCCACAACTCACAATCTGACTGTGCCACACTCCTACAAAACTTGGAACACATGAGTATAGTCTCTTCCATGCGGCATTCAAAGCCTTCCTTACTGCGTGTTAGCCCTGCCTCCCATCAGCCTTACCCTCACACTACAATGGCTCCGAGCAGCTCCACAAGGGTTCTAAATACATCATGCTCTGTCTCACCTCGATGCCTCTGCTCATGCTATCCCTCTACCTGGAATGTTTTCTCTCCCACACTGTCCAACTCCTAATGACCCTTGCAGCCAGCAAAGATTTCCTCGTCCAGGCAGTATTCCTCAAGCCCCAACACTGAGGAGAGCCTCAGTGTTCCTCAGTGTTTCCTATGTATCTATCTAGACCAGTGGTTCTCAACCTGTGGATTGTGACCCACAGGAACAGTGTTAAAGGGCTGCAGCATTAGGAAGGTTGAGAACCACTGATCTAGACCATTGCACTTACCCAGCAGTATGTTATAATTATTTGTTTAACGTAAATTCTAGACTGAACTCCTAAAGGCAGGATGACTGTCTTAGTCATCTTTATTTCTCTGGCTCTTAACATAATTCCAAGGGCTTGCTGAGTGAATGAGTACCAAGCTACCCCTGGTGAGTCTGGGAGGGCTGGTTTCTTGTCCCTCTCCCTTGTCTCCAGCCAGGGAAAATGACACTTTAGCCACTCTTGGTTCACCCCATCAGGAGCCCTCCAGTGTACTGAAGTGAATCTTCACCTGCCTCCAGAATAAGGCTGCAGTAAGCTCTCTGGCCTCTTACCTTCAAGACCCCAATCAGAAGCAGCTGGTAGTGCTCTTATATTGTTGACACCATACTGACGTGTCTCTGGGCATCTTTAGGTAATAAGTACTATATGGTTCTTTTACAGTTCTTGGAAAGAACAACTAGGGGGTCAATTGCTACCTGACACTGTCTAAGCTGGCTATCCCTCAGCTCCTGGGGTTATGCTCACAACTTTTAACAAGGATATTCTGGGGAAATGACAGGTAAATAAATGCTTTGGGAGGTCACCAGGACCGGTTGCCCCATAAATGCAGAAGACATTCTTAATTCCTTAGTCACACACCATGCCAGCAATAATTAAACAAGCCCAAAAGGAGCAATTAATAGCTGTTATTGGACTGTCAATTTGGAACTCATGCCAGATACACCAGAAAACAATCTGCAGATGTGAGCACTTCACAAGGGAGCAAGATTCACCAAGTTCTCTGCCTGCCAAAGGGCCTGAGGATAATGAGAGCTTATGTGATGCTGATTCTGCTGAGCAGCAAGTAAAAACAAAATAACCACAACCACAAACAAGAAGTCAGTCCAAAGTGAGGGGCCCAAGCATACTCTGGACAAAGAAGGTTCAAACAAAGATACTCTTTTCTAGTCAGATAGCTCTAGTTCATTCATTCCAGAACTTTGTCTGGGCCTCACTCCAGGGCTGGCATTGAGGGAGGTGAGGGTGTGATCTCCAGTCTACAAAGTGAGCCCACACAACAGTGTCTCCACCACCCCAGAGTTCAGTACAATCCCAAGAACACAGGTCTTGACCTTGGCAGGCTTATGATGGCTGTTCTAGCCTTGGTAAAAAGCCTCCAGTTCAGAAGACTCTAAAAGTTGGGTACTTCCACGGCTGCACCACAGATAAAATGTGCTAAGTGGAGGCCAACAAAAGCCAAGGGCTTCCCTGGTTCCTGAAGGTCCGTAAGGCCTGAGGAGAGGTCACGACTAGGCCAACATCATGGAGTAGAAAAGAAAGATGACTAATGTGTGAAGTTCAGTGATTTTACAACTTCAAGGTACAGAGAACCTTGTCTCTGTATATCAACAATAATTCTCAACCCATCAACAATAAGTCTCTACCCATTAACAATAATTCATAGTTCTTGAGTATTTTCATCAAGGTCCTCTGTACCAGACTTTCCATTTAAAATATACAGAGCATCCACTATACCACACACTGCCCTGGACCCTTTATATTTGTTATTTAATCCTCACAAAATCCCTAAAAGTTAAGTATCATCATCCTGGTTATACAGATAAAAGAATGTGGGGCCACTGATAAGCATGCCAAATAAATAAAAGGTTCAAGGAGGTTAAGAAACTGTAATTCTAGCACTCTGGGAGGCCGAGGTGGGTACATTGCCTGAGCTCACAAGTTCAAGACTAGCCTGAGCCAGAGCAAGACCTTGTCTCTAAAAATAGCTTGGTGTTAGGTAGGTGCCTATAGTCCCAGCTACTCGGGAGGCTGAGGCAAGAGAATCGCTTGAGCCCAAGAGTTTGAGGTTGCTGGGAGCTATGATACCACAGCACTCTACCCAGGGTGACAAAGTGAGACTCTGTCTCCAAAGAAAAAAAAGAAACTGGCCCAAGGTCACAAAACTAATAAATAGTAGAGTCAGGATTCAGATTCAAATCCATTGAGCCCCAAAGCTCTTGCCAAAAGCCTTGACGAGTGACCAGACACAGACACAAGGAATCCCTGCACTCTTTGCAACTGTTTTCCAGACCAGACTTCACATCTCTCCCCAAACCCAGAACACATAGAACAACTTCAGGAAATCTTGAGAGAATCAGGTTTGATGAGCCCTGGAAAAACAATTATCTATTTATAGTTAATCAGCACCCTGCCCAGCGCTGCAGATAGTTCTGACAGCCAGAAAAAAGCAACCATGAGCTCTGAATGGGGCCCACCTAGGGCTAGGAACCAGCTGGGTCCCCAGATGAGCACTGACTGCAAAGCCCACCCAGACTGGCTACATTGTCATAGGGGCCCCTTCCTGGGAGACATGCTTAGGCACTGACACCCAGAGTCCATGCAAAGCTGCCCTTCACTATTTTGCTTCCTCTTATACCTCAATCTCCCAAACTTCATGATCATCTTATCTAAAATATCACTCTCATCATTCTTCTAACCCAGTAGTTCTCAACCATCCTAATGCTGTGACCCTTTAATACAGTTCCTATGGGTCGTGACCCACAGGTTGAGAACCGCTGTTCTAACCCTTTAGTCTCACCTGCTTCTTCATGGCACTTTTTGCTATTTAACATTATATACCTATGTATTTGTTTATTGTTCTCCCCAACAACATGAATGCTATGAGTCTAGTCTTTTGTCTCTTTTGTTCACTATGGTATCCCTAATGTGTAAAATACAGAATAAACAAATAGTTGTTAAACGAAGAAATGTGTGATCACACAAACATTTTAAAATTTTACTTCCATCCCACTGGGCTATGTGAAAAGCAAGACTGAATGATGCCTACTTCTCAGGAAGCCAAATCAAACATGTTGCCGGACCCCAATGTCCCCTCCAAATATCTCCCTAAAGTCCCCCACATCTCACCCCCACAAACCCTAGTCTACCCCAGAGTAGCTACTAAAGAGAGAAAATGGAGCAGCACCTTGGGAGGAGACACATTTCTCCTCCAGTTAAGTACAGCTCAGAACCTCTGCAAATTAAAAGCTCCCTCTTCACTGAATCCACTCAGCTTTAGTTATAGGTCGCATTTTTTATTTTTGTAACCAGCCAACCCACCAAATTATAGGCTCAGGCCACCAGTAGGCACGCCAAACACTGGGGCCAGCCTAGCAGAGGCACTGCCTTTCTGGCCTGAGGGTAAATACAGACAGGAGTGAGGGCTGAGCACTAGTCAAACCTGAAAGGGCAGAGGGCACCATCACCCTGCCGGGTCTCACTAAGGCCAACCCGCTGCCCAAGGGCAGACAGAATCCAGGATTCTCCACATAGCAGCCACAGTGAACTCAACTCTATAAAACAAATAAGGTTATTACCATGCCTAAACTTCCCTCTAGAATTAATGTAATTTCCAAACTCCTTACCAAAGCTGACAAGATCCATGTGGGCTCAGCACCCGTAGCATAGTACTTACGGCACCAGCCACATACACCAAGGCTGGCAAGTTTGAACCTGGCCCGGGTCAGCTAAACAACAATGACAAATGCAACAAAAAATAGCCAGGCACTGTGGCGGGCGCCTATAGTCCCAGCTACTCAGGAGGCTGAGGCAAGAGAATCACTTAAGCCCAAGAGTTTTAGGTTGCTGTGAGCTGTGACACCACGGTACTCTACTGAGGGTGACATAGTGAGACTCTGTCTCAAAAAAAAAAAAAAAAAGGTCCCATGTGATCTGGGCCCTGTTCTCCTACCTCTTTTATGCCTTCTTGTCAACCAATATAGCCTGTCAGTTCTTCAAACGTGCAAAGTTCTTTTCTACCCCCAAAGCTCTGCACAATTTCTCTCTTCCTTGAAAACCCTTTCCCCTGGCTATGATGCTGGTTTGGAGTAGGTGAGTCTGCAAGACCACACTGCAAAGAGATCACTAAGGGGCCCATCACAACAGACCAGGCCAGATCAGGAGTACAGATGGAGGGAAGGTGAGGGAGCAGTAGTATAGAGTGACTCCTAGGTGGTTAGCCTGGATATTTAGCTGCCCACGCTGCCCAAAATACAGTGTGCAAGAAAACACCAACCAGCAGGTAGGCTGGGTGCAGTGGCTCACGCCTGTAATCCTAGCACTCTGGGAGGCCAAGGCAGATGGATCACCTAAGCTTGGGAATTCAGGACCAGCCTGAGCAAAAATAGCCGGACATCGTGACAGGTGCCCACAGTCCCAGCTACTTGGAAGAATGAGGTAAGAGGATCACTTGAGCTCAAGAGTTTGAGGTTGCTGTGAGCTATGATGCCACTGCACTCTCCTAAGGGTACAAAATGAGGCTCTGTCTCAAAAAAATAGGCTTGGCTTCTCATAGCTCAGTAGTTAGAGCGTCAGCCACATACACGGAGGCTGACGGGTTTGAACCCGGTTGGGGCCTGCTAAACAACGACAACTAAAACAAAAAAATAACCAGGTGTTGTAGCAGGTGCCTGTAGTACCAGCTACTTGGGAGGCTGAAGGAAGAGAATTGCTTAAGCCTAAGAGTTTGAGGTTGCTATGAGCTGTGATACCAGGGCAGTCTACCAAGGGCAACATAGTAAGATTCTGTCTCAAAAAAATAAATAAAAAATAAAAACAATACACACTAGCAAGTAGAAAGTGGCTCACATGCTAAAGTGGTTACTATAGAATGAGATATATTTATTGAGCGTCTACCATGAACAAGGCATTTTTGATAATACAAATTATTCAGTACAAGACAACATCTCACCCTAAGGGAAGGCAAGATATATTTAGCAATGGAAAGAATTAGCTCAAACTCAGTGACTAGAAAGGGAAAGTTCTACATTTGGATCGTTTTCTATCCAGTTTTGCTTACATCAAATTATCCTGATTCTCTAACCTATGAGGACTGAGCATTTATTTCTCATAAATTTCAATCATTCAACTTTTAGTGGGCAAACTCATGAATGGTCAGGGACCATTTACCAACTAATCTCTATTCCCTATTGAAAGCCTCTACACTAAGACCTCCACAACCTTTTCTAACAATCAGGAATTCATCAAACAAAACTCAGTGTGAAGCAATGATTGGTCTCCTGATCCAAGCTCCTCTCTGTCTATAATCAGGCTCCTCTATTCCAGCAGGAGGGCTGCTGGCTGTCCCTCACATAGCTACTTCAAGCCTCTTTAATCCCCTCCCAAAACGCTCTGGCCTGGAACAACTTCCTCTCTCCTCATCCACACCTGTCACCTTTAAGACCAGACTAAAGCCCATGCCCTCCTTAAAGCACTGCCTAATTAGTGATCTATACTATGCTGGTCCTTCCCTAACTCTCTAATCCTTCTCTGTTTATAGTTGTCTGGCACCATTTCACCACATGATCTCACTTGGTCTTTACAAAACATGTGATTGGGTAAGACAAATAGTATTCTCATATTATGGATAAAATAACTATTGCACACAGCCTCATAGACAACCTGAGGACACACACTTCTTTTAATTCTGTTGTTCAAAATACAGTTTTTGGTACATATTTCATCTCTCCAACTTAGGTAAAGAACATTACCTTCTATTTCTTTGATATACTCCAAAGCACTAGGGAACGTGCTGTGTATACAATAGGCATGTAAGAAATATTTCCTTAATAAATCAAGAAGAAAAGGAAAAACAGAACAAACATTTAGGTGGACTCAAGACTTCCCAAGTTAAATGACGTCTTGTTAAGCTCTCTTAACAACCTGCTATTTTCCTCCCAAGGAGTTTTAATTTGTAATATTTGTTTAATATCTGTCTTTTCCTCTGAACTCCACGAAGTCAGAGACATTATTTGTTTTTTCAGCACTAGTGATATCATTGGCATGTAGTAAGTTAAATAAAAAACAAACAAAACTTGCTGAATTGCAAATGTCCTAGTGGGATAGCCAGGATTCAAACCCAAGTCTGGCCGCGCCCAAATATTTCCACCATACTTCTAGGTAAAGGAGGACTTATTCTGCTGAGCTTCCTTACATTCTGCCACAATCTACTCAATTCTCTCCAAAGCAGTACTAAAAGCAAGGAGATGTCAACCCTGGACAGAGGAGATTATAACTACAGTTAAGAATATGGGCATTAGCTAGGCTCACACCTGTAATCCTAGCACTCTGGGAGGCCAAAGCAGGTGGATTGCCTGAGCTCAGGAGTTCCAAACCTGCCTGGAGCAAGAGCAAGACCTTGTCTCTAAAAATAGCCCTGTAGTACTGTGGTGGGCGCCTGTAGTCCTAGCTACTTGGGAGGCTGAGGCAAGCATATCTCTTCAGCCCAAGAGTCTGAGGTTGCTGGGAGCTATGACACCACAGCATTCTACTGAGCGTGACAAAGTAAGACTATCTCAAAAAAAAAAAAATGTGGGTTTTGGAGTCAGACTACTTGGATTTAAATCCTGACTTCACCACCTACTATCTATGTGAACATAACTGATCTAGTTAACTTCCCTGGACCTTAGTTTCCTCTTCTATAAAATGGAGATAATAATAACTACTTTGCAGAATTGTAATGATTAACTGAGATAATGTGTGTAAAGTGCTTTGCATGGTTCTTGGCATATCATTAGCAATGAATAAATGTTAGCTATTAAAATTATAAGCTATCCTTATCCCTAGGAGATAAGAATCTAGAGAAGATGATTTTCAAGGTACTCAGGGCTTCTGATCTGACTTGACTTTTGAGAAGCTTAGGTATAGTGAAGCCTAGAGCTCAAGTTTATTTTCTTTGCTGACTTTACCTGCTGTGGCTCTGCTAATGCTGGAGATACAGCTTTCACTGGCCTGAAAATGAAAGAGGCTAAAAATATACAATCTGCCTGTGTCTGGAGCTCCAGGACCGTGCCTACATTTAAGAATTAAAAATATAGCCTTAGGGCAAAAGAGCATCTCTTAGGATTCTTTCTATGTGAAAATGAGTGCCAACCTCAGCAAGGGCAGGAAATGGACAGTGACCAGCTGTTGACCCCACTGGTGTCCTTTCTCTCTCTTGACTGAGAGAGAGGAAATTTCTTTTTTCATCTTGAAAGTTAAGGAGAAATAAATACATAAGTAAATACTGTAAAAAAAAAAAGTTCAATCAATTCAAAAGCTTACAGAATAAAAAATGAGTCACTCTTCAGACCCCAGCCCTCCTCATTCCCCTCTAGAGGTCACCGGAATTAACAGCATCTTCCAGGCTTTTTGTCTACACGTTTACATGCAAATGTGATTTTATAACATTATATATAGCCTTGCTTTAATTGCCTTTTTATGCACACACATATCTTAAGAGGTTCCATTAGCCACATCCATTTATTGAGTGCCTACCCTGTGCCAGGTATTCAGCTACAGTGATAAGCAAACAGTGTCCCAACTCTAATAAAGAGTCAACAGTCTGGGGAGATGGATAATAAATACATAATCAAATAAGTAATTTCAAAGTAGAAAATGATACAAAAGAACAAATAGGATGCTAAGATGGAGAATAATAAGTGGGGGAGGCCTCTCTGAGAGATAAGGCTTAAAACAGACCTAGAGTATAAACTAGAATGAATAATTTGAATATCCAGGCAAAAGACATTCCAGGAGAAGAAATAGCTTGTGCAAAGACCCTCAGATAGAAAGGAGCTTGTCCTGAATGAGTAAAGGCTAACATGAGCTTGGTAAACAGGAAGGCAAATAAGGTTAAAGAAATCAGCAGGAGTAAAAAGATGCAATCTTTAAAAAAAAAATAAAAAAAGTGAGAGATAGATAGTATCTTATGGGTATCAGGAGTTGCTTTTTTCCTTCTCTCTCTCTCTTTTTTGTAATACATAGGAAAACCATTAAAGGTTTTTGGGCAAGAGAGTGATACCACTGGATTTATATTTTGAATCTGGCTGCTTTGTGAAGAATGGATGCGAGGATGAAGAAAGAGACAATAGAGAAAATGGGGGGGGGGGCCAGTTGGTTGGCTATAATACAATCAAGAGCTGATATTTCCATGTTCGTGGATTGGAAGAATCAACATTATTAAAATGTCCATACTACTCAAGGCAATCTACAGATTCAACACAATCCCGACCAAAATACCAATGACATTCCTCACAAAAATAGAAAAAAAATCCTAAAATGTATATGGAATCACAAAAGACCTAAAATAGCTAAAACCATTCTGAGCAAAAAAA
Organism: Loris lydekkerianus; assembly: GCA_963574355.1. NCBI lineage: Eukaryota > Metazoa > Chordata > Mammalia > Primates > Lorisidae > Loris > Loris lydekkerianus. The sequence goes on from CAUYPK010147961.1 coordinate 11,649, forward strand.
ACAGAATTGGAGGAATCACAATACCTGACTTCAAAATATACTATTGAGCTATAGTAATCAAAACAGCATGTACTGGCATAAAAACAGAAACATAGCCAGGCACGGTGGCTCATACCTGTAATCCTAGCACTCTGGGAGGCTGAGGAGAATGGATTGCTTGAATTCACAGGTTCAAGACCAGCCTAAGCAAAGAGCGAGACCCTGTCTCTAAAAACAGCCAGATGTTGTGGTGAGCACCTGTAGTCCCAGCTACTTGGGAAGCTGAGGCAAGAGAATCACTTAAGTCTAAGAGTTTGAGGTTGCTGTGAGCTACGAATCCATGGCACTCTACCAAAGGCAACAAAGTGAGACTCTGTCTAAAAAGAAAAAACAGAAACAAACCAAGGGAACACAATAGGACTTCTTGAGTAACATATAATGTAAAATGTACTCCTAAAGCACAGCCAAGTAAAGCAAAGTGGACAAATGGGATCATATCAAGTTAAAGAGTTTCTGCACAGCAAAGGTAATAGTCAATGAAGTGAAGAGACAACCCACAGAATGGAAATAAATATTTGCAAACTATGTATCTGACAAGGGATTAATAACTATACTACATAAGGAGCACCAACAATAGGGAAAAAAATCAAATAATCCAATTAACACATTAATTGCTAGGTGAGTCATATTTAACTCATGCTAGTTCTGAGCCCAGGCCCTTGTGACGCTGTGAAACCTGTGCTCATTTTTGCTGTCAATTGGCATGCTATTGCCCTGCTCCAGCTAGCCTGCCCAAGTGTGCCACATACACTGAACTGTGTTCTCCGATTACGGTAACTTCCAACTGTGCATTTCACCTTGAATGTTTGCCTGGCAGCTCTTTGAGTGAAATCAATGACAGTATGTGGCAACATGACATTGTTGCCCATACCCAGGGATATGATATGAAGGTCCTCATCCAGGACCACTACAGGTCCACTCCAGACACAACTAAATACTTATAGAATGATAAAAGACTCAATTCTCAGAAACAAATTCAATAAGTATGTTGTGAGTCACATACAACTCACATGGCACACACTATAGAAATTGATTCTAGCACTGCATAAGTTGCATATAACTCATGCACAGAAAACAATAAAAAACAACAAATTTTAGGCCAGGCACAGTGGCTCACACCTGTAGGGCAGAGGGCACCATCACCCTGCCGGGTCTCACTAAGGCCAACCCGCTGCCCAAGGGGGTTGTGTAATCCTGGCACTCTAGGAGGCCAAGGCGGGTAGATTGCCTGAGCTCAGGAGTGCAAGACCAGCCTGAGCAAGAGCAAGACCCCATCTCTAAAAAATAGTTGGGTGCTGTGTGGGGCAACTGTAGTCCCAGCTACCTGGGAGGCTGAGACAAGAGGATCACTTGAGCCTAGGAACTTGAGGTTGCTTAAAGTATTACGCCAGGGCGCTCTACCCAGAGCAACAGAGTAAGACTCTATCTAAAAAGAAAAGAAAAGGAAAGGAAAAAAAATTAAAAGAGTTAATATTAGCTGGGACAGTGTTTGTAGAAAGGGAAGGGGTGGCTTTCAGATACACACTTTTGGAGACTGTAGATTGCTAGGTCATATGGAGCTCTATTTTGAGCTTTTGGAGAACCTCCATACTGGTCTCCATAGTATGGAGAACACTAATTTACACTCCGACCAAAAATAAATGAGGATTCTCCTTCCTCCACACCCTCACCAACATGAGTTATTGCATCTTTTTGATAAAAGCCGTTTTAACTAGGGTGAGATGCTATCTCATTGTAGTTCTGATTGCATTTCTCTAATAACTTAATGATGTTAAGCATGTTTTCATATACCTATTAGACATTTGTATGTATTCTTTTGAGAAATATGTATTTAGATCCTTTACCCATTTTCTTTCTTTCATTTTTTTTTTTTGTAGAGACAGAGTCTCACTTTATCACCCTCAGAAGAGTGCCGTGGCGTCACACTGCTCACGGCAACCTCCAACTCCTGGGTCTGGGCAATTCTCTTGCCTCAGCCTCCCAAGCAGCTGGGACTACAGGCGCCCGCCACAACACCCAGCTATTTTTTTGTTGCAGTTTGGCCAGGGCCAGGTTTAAACCCACCACCCTCAGTATATGGGGCCAGCGCCCTACTCACTGAGCCA
>CAUYPK010147963.1:0-13490 GCA_963574355.1 Loris lydekkerianus
GGACAGATGGGATCACACCTGCGGTGCATCTTACAAGGATATATGTGAAACTTAGTAAATGTAGAATGTAAATGTCTTAGCACAATATCTAAAAAAACGCCAGGAAGGCTATGTCAACCAGTGTGATGAAAATGTGTCAAATGGTTTATGAACCTAGTGTATGATGCCCCATGATCATATCAATGTACACAGCTATGATTTAATAAAAAAAAAAAAAACCAGGCACATGTTAGAGTAAGTATATGCTTATAAAATTGAATTGAAATTAAAATTAGTTAAATCTAATTACGTGAATGCATTTATTTGGCATTCCTATCTGTGTCTGGGGAGTTGGCAGGGTAAATAGGGTATGTATTTCATCAAGATTTTATAACTTGGAGCACATCTTGAAAATATTGAATATATCATTGAGTTGCTCCCAACAATGACATTCATTTTTAGCACAATTCAGGCCAAATCTTCTAATAACAAAATTAATTAATGTATACCATGCAACCACAAGGAATACTTCTGGATCCTGGCTGAATACAATTTCCTTTACCCACAATGTTAGTTTTTTTTTTAATTTTTTAAACCATCACAGGCTTATCTTCAACAGTCTTTTAAATCAATAATACACTGATTAAAAATTAGTGAATTTATTTTCTCAGTTCTTCCATGAAGTCCAAGTCAAAGCTCTTTGTAAGAGTGATGACAGGAATCTAATACTCCTTAACTTCAACTTATTTTCTAGCTGTTCAACATGACTTTTATGCTTCCTACAAACTAGTTGAACTGAGGAACATTTACTATTATAATGTTAACATTACTTACCTTTATTTCAAAAAATTAAAAAAATTTTTTTTCTCTCTTGATCCCTCATTAAATAAGAAATTTCATTCCGGGTCGCTGGCCGCGCTGGGCTGCAGCGAGGCTTCCTCGGGTGCCGGGCTGGGGTCTGCGGCCGCCTCTGCTTGGCTTCTCCTGGTGCAGGCTGGGCACAAAGGCCCCTGAGCACAGCGACGCTGGCCCCGCCGGCCCCCCGGGCGCACCCCGACCTCGCGCCAAGTTCCGAGCCACCTTCTGAAGGAGGCTTGCAGAAGTTGACCAGGAACGTTCTGTTAGACACGGAGGAGGAGGAGGAGGACCATGACAATGGGGACATCGGTGATGTTCCTGCCTCTAGGAGGCCTTTTCTGACTCCTCACAGTCACCTTGTGTCCAGTCTGGTGTTGGAAAACCTTGGACAGACAATTATCCCCAATTGTGGATCTCTGGAAAGTCAGCATGATTTTCAAATCCTGGAGTTTGAAGAATTTAATGGAATATCTGACTCCCCATATTTTAATGATGGCCAACAAAGAATTGACTTTGTTTTGGTTTATGAAGATGAAAGTAAAAGGGAGACCAATAAAAAGGGCATGGGTGAAAAACAAAGGAGGGAAAGACAAGCATCTGAATCTAACCTTCCCCGTCATGGCCTGCAGCTGGAAGCAACGAGGTCGGTGTGGGATGACAAGCTCGTATTTGTAAAACTGCACGCACCATGGGAGGTGTTATGTACATATGCTGAGATAACGCACATCAAATTGCCTCTGAAACCCAATGATCTGAAAACCCGCTCCTCAGCCTTTGGGAGACTCAACTGGTTTCCCAAAATCTTCAGTGTGGATGAAAGTATCATCAAGCCAGAACAAGAGTTTTTCATTGCCCCATTTGAGAAGAACCGGTTGAATAATTTTTACATTATTGATAGAGATTTCTTCTTCACTCCTGCCACCAGAAGCCGTATTGTTTATTTCATCCTCTCTTAGGTCAAGTATCACGTGATGAACAATGTTACCAAGTTTGGGATTAACAGACTGGTAAACTCTGGGATCTACAAGGCAGCTTTCCCTCTGTACGATTGCAAATTCCGCCATCGACCAGAAGATCCCAGCTGCCCCAATGAACGGCACCTTCTGTAAAGGGAATGGGCTCATCCTCGGAGCATATACAAAAAGCAGCCCTTGGATCTTATCAGAAAGTATTATGGGGAGAAGATCGGGATCTACTTGGTGTGGCTGGGCTACTATACTCAGATGCTCCTGCTGGCAGCTGTCCTGGGCGTGGCATGCTTTCTCTACCCATATCTGAATCAGGACAACTGTACGTGGAGCAAAGAAAGTTGTAATTCTGATATTGGTGGCAAGACTATAATGTGTCCTCAATGTGATAGACTGTGTCCATTCTGGAAACTCAATATTACTTGCGAGTCCTCAAAGAAATTGTGCATCTTTGACAGTTTTGGAGCCCTGGTCTTTGCAGTGTTTATGGGAGTATGGGTCACCTTGATTTTGGAGTTTTGGAAATGGCGCCAGGCAGAGCTTGGGTATGAACTTGGGTAACACTGTTGAGTTACAGCAGGAAGTTACATATCCTGGCCGGAATATGAAGCACGGTGTACTCACGTGGTGATAAGTGAGATTACGCAGGAAGAGGAGCGCATTCCCTTTACTACCTGTGGAAAATGTATACGGATAACCCTCTATGCAAATGCTGTCTTCTTCTGGATCCTTTTGACCATTGCTTCAGTTATCAGGATCATTGTCTATAGGTGCTCAGAGTTCAGCGTGTTCTCTGCAAAACTTCCCAAGAACCTTAATGGAACAGACCCAATCCAGAAGCACCTGACTCCACAGACAGCCATGTCCATCACTGCTTCCATCATCAGCTTTATGATCATCATAATTCTGAACACCATCTATGAAAAAGTGGCAATCATGATTACTAATTTTGAGCTTCCAAGGATCCAGACTGATTATGAGAACAGCTTAACCATGAAGATGTTCTTATTTCAGTTTTTTTGTGTTTCTACATAGAATTCTTCAAGGGCAAGTTTGTAGGCTATCCAGGAGATCCAGTGTACTGGTTGGGAAAATACAGAAATGAAGAGTGGCTTCATTCAAATGAAGAGAGACCCATGTGGCTGTCTTCTTGAACAGACGACACAGCTGATAATAATCATGGGAGGAAAAGCCATCTGGAATAACATCCAAGAAGTTTTATTGCCCTGGATCATGAGTCTAATTGGGCGGTCTCACAGAGTTTCAAGATCGGAAAAAGTAACCCGTCCATGGGAACAGGACTACCATCTGCAGCCCATGGGCAAATTGGGACTATTTTATGAATACCTCGAATTTATTATTCAGTTTGGGTTCATCACCTTGTTAGTGGCCTCTTTCCCACTGGCCCCTCTGTTGACTCTGGTGAACAATATATTGGAAATAAGAGTGGACGCGTTGAAACCGACCACCCAGTTTAGACGCCTGGTGCCAGAGAAAGCCCAAGACATTGGAGCCTGGCAGCCCATCATGTAAGGGACAGCAATTCTGACTGTGGTGACCAATGCCATGATCATTGCTTTCACATCAGACATGATCTCCCGTGTGGTGTATTACTGGTCCTTCTCGGTGCCGCCCTCTGGGGACCATGCAGACTACACTATGCAGGGGTATATCAACAACACTCTGTCCATCTTCAACATCGCAGACTTCAGAAACAAAAGCAAGGGAAACCCGTACTCTGGGCTTGGCAACCATGCTACATGCAGGTATCGTGATTTCCAATACCCGCCTGGACACCCACAGGAGTATAAACACAACATCTACTACTGGCACGTGATAGCAACCAAGCTGACTTTTATCATCATCATGGAGCACGTCATCGACTCTGTGATGTTTATCATTTCCTATGCCATTCCAGACGTACCGAAACTCACAAAGAGCAAGATCAAGAGAGAGAAATACCTAACCCAGAAGCTTCTCCACGAGAGTCACCTCAAAGATATTACAAAAAACATGGGCGTCATCGCAGAGAGGATGATAGACGCGGTAGATAACAATTGACGGCCAAAATTAGAGTAAGAGCTTTATGTTCTGAGAAGCACTTTAAGGAATTTAGCTCTGTCAAAATATACTGTGAATCACTAATGAGAATGTTTAAGTTAAATCACTTCAGCAAATGTGAGTCTTAACTACTACCATTTCCATGCATATAACTTTCCAGTTTCAGCCAGTGATTGTTGTTGTTCATATGTTTTGCAAAAATGTTATTTTTCCAAGATACTCAAAAGGCAAAATAGAAAGTGCTCTAAATGAATGTCAATGTTTTTTAAAACAAAGCAGAAATTTTATGTAATTTTTAAGAACTTCAAGAACCTTTAAATACATTCTTAATTAAAGAACATTTCACTATACAAATAAAACTACTAAAAATTCTAACACTCAACGGCCATCTAGTCACCCTTTTATAAAGTCGTTATCACACTTCTCTCACATTTCCTCTAGACCTAAATATATCCACATTCCTAAGCATTTGAATTGTTTAGTATCACTCGGTGTTTCTTGCCACTGTGAACATCATACTCATTTATAAATACCTTTGGAACTGTGCACCGGAATGTTAAAAAGGAGTAGAAAGTGGGCTCTCCACGCTGCTGTGCAGCAGTCTCTGGTATTCACACGGCCTTTTCTCCTGCCAGGGCCCTTCCACATCTCACAGCTCTCCACTGTCACGAGCAGGGTGGTCTCTGAGGTTGGCAGCACAAACTCTCGCAGCACTTGGACCTAGTTGTTATTTGATTGAAGGACATAGTGGAAAAGAAAGAGAAGTTTTTCCTGGAGTCTGAATAGCTCAGACAGGAGACGGGCTGTTAGTTACAGGTTGCCCTGTGTGCTGAGTCCCAGCCCTCAATCACGGAGGTCCCCACGGCTTTTTAAATGAGTTTATTTTGTGTGTGTGTTTGCAATACCTGGGGTCCTCTTTCTCATCTGCAGACCCGTGTCAGGGTCTGTGCTTCCCCTGGACTAAAGGTGGTACTGGGCCAGCGAACCGTTGAGGCCTCTGGAGCAATAGACATCTGAGCTCTAGACAACAGGCTTGTGCAGAAACACAGTGGATGTTACACTCCTTTCAAAGTTCAGTTTGATATAAGCATTCCAAATTGTATATAAAAGTGTATATTTTGCACTGTGTTCCGTGGCCCCTGGGTGCTGGGTGGAGCTGTCTTCATGGGCAGAGCAGGCTGAGTGAGCTCCTGTCATCTAACCTGAACCACAGAAATTCCATTTTTAATTTATAATCATTTTTGTATCTTGGACTGACACCCATGATTTTGTTAAGAAAAGGTGTATCTTAGAATGGGTACAGGCGATTGCACTAATGTACACAGCTATGATTTAACAATAAAAAAAATTAAAAAAAATAAAGAAGACAAAGTAGCAAATATGTAGAATGAATAACTCAGAATATCTAATGTATTGTCTAAGCACTATAGTTAATAATAGTGTTTTACATTCAGGATTTTTGCTAAATGGATAAATTATAGTTGCTCTTGTGTGTGTGGGGCAATGAGATTCTATGAAGACGATGAATATGTTAACCTGTTCTGCTATAGTAACTATTTTACTATGTATAATAAAACCTCTAAAAAACTCAAAAAAAAAAAATCATTGTACTTCAAAAAAGGTGGAAAAGGTGATCTGGTCCAGTTGCCTCCCTTTTGAGTTGGGAGCCCCCCCCCCCCCCGTGACCTGGCCCAGGCGATGCCCGGATCAGAAACCAGCTGCCTGGGGCAGTGTGCTATTCCTCCCCCTGGAGCTAATCAGAAATGGAATAAACAGCTTATTACTGTGTTGACCTTAGAAAAGGTTTTTATGATCTGCTCAGCTTCTTCCCAGAGTTGGCCTGGCCTCGGTGGGCTAGAAGACACTGTGTTCCTGATGAGCTTGTAAGATCTCGAAGGCCGTGGCCGAAACGGGAGATCTCACGCTCATGCACGCTCTTGGCCGACTTAGGATTTTTCCATAGCTCACAGGGTATGTGGTGAAAAAACAGCAGGCACCACGCTCGAGCTCTATCCTGCCCCCTCTCTCTCCATCTCTGCGTCTCTTCCTCTCCACCTTCACCCGACATTCGCTCTAAACATTCCTTGGTGCCCACCATGGGCCGGCCACCAGGGAACAGCAGCTCAGGGCCACGGCCGCCTTCGACCGTCCTCTCTCCACCGTGTTTCTCACCGTGTCGCTCACCTACTTACATCATGTGGGTTTGTACGTGCCTTTGCTTCTGTTTTTCCTCCTCCTCCTTCTTCTTTGGTCAATGTCTCTCTCTCTCTTTTTTTTTTTTATCTCTTTATCGTTCCTTTTTCTGTATCTCTTAACCTCTTTCTCTCTCTGTGTCTGTTTTTATCTCTTACCGTATTTGCTCTCTTTATCTTTTCTTCCTTTCCCTACTCCCCTTTCCTTCCTTCCTTCCTTCTCCCTCCCTCCTTCTCTCCTTCCTTCTCCCTCCCTCCCTCCCTCCCTCCCTCCCTCCCTTCCTTCCCTCTCCCACCCTCCCTCCCTCCTTCCCTCCCTCTCTCCCTTCCTTCTTTCCTTTCTTTCGACACAGGGTCTTGCTTTGTCACCCAGGCTGGAGTGCAGTGGCATGATCATAGCTCACTGCAACTTGGAATTCCTGGGCTTCAATGATCCTCCTGCCTCGGCCTCCCAGAGTGCTGGGATTACAGGAGTGAGCCACTGCACCTGGTCTGTTTCTTTTTAATGCCTCTCATGCATCATCTGTCTTTTGCTTCTCTCTTTGCTTTTCTTTTGTCCCTTTCCTGGTCTCTGAGCTGCTGTTCCTGTCTCCCTTTCTCTCAGACTCTCCTTCCAGCAAGCTTGTGCATCTGTGGGCATGGTGGAGGCCTGCAAAGACCTCTTGAATTTCTGCTCCTCACCTAAGTCTGTGCGAAGACAGAGGCCACCCCATTTGTTAGGCAGATCCCACCATATTTTCTTCTGTTGACGATTTGGTTATGTAAGCACATCCTTGAGAAGGAGCTAGGGGTCTCTCTGGGCTTGCGTATTGGACAAGCAGAGGCCAGGGTTCTTTTCTGGGGGTGGGGGGTGGTTGTGATGAGATTTTCTCTAGCTTTAGTACAAGCGAAATGGTCTTTTTTGAGGTGGAGATTATAAAGGAATCTTGAAGGAGGTTTGAGCTCATAAAACCCAAGTTTGCTTTTATATTCTTTAGGGTAGAAGTCAGGCTGAAAAATAGTCACTAAGCACCCCCTAGATCAGGCTGTATGGTAGGGGCCAGGGAAATAGACATGAACCACAGTCTTTTAGGAACGCACACAGTCTACTAGGGAGGGTTTCCTGGGCAAAACACAGAGGTGTTCACTTGTCTAATTGTCATGACAGAGGCAAGTGTGGCAGCATGCTATGAGGATAAGGCATTAGGCCTGGGATAATCAGGGAAGGCTTCATGGAGATGGTGGTATTTGATCTGGGCCTTGAAGTATAAACAGAAGTTTCCCAGAAAGAAAAGGATGAAGGACAGTCTTTGTGGAGGAAATAGCACAGTGGCACAGAGCAGTTTGAGATTATTAAAACACAGTGTGTGAGAAGTAAGGTTGGAAAATTATGTTGGGCTCAGACTTGGTGGCTTTGAATGCTAAGATGAGACATTTGGCTTTTTTTCTTGATGTTCAGTTAGGATCATGGAAGAGTTTTAAGTAACAGTGTGGCACAATCAGTGTGTGGAACAGAAGGGAAGTGTTCAGACTAGGAGGATGGGCACACAGTGGTAACGTTTCTCTTCATTACATTGCGCATTTCCTTAGAATTTTGTTGTATTTGCTCTGTGCTCACATGAGGGTTTGCATTCATTTAATGTAGTTTAATGAACCTGTACTATGGCCTAGGTGCTTGTGAGTGTTATGGAAGTGTGGTGAACATGGCTGAGCTGGAGTCCTCAAGGTGCTTCCATGGAGATAGGATACAGACAGATTAACACATGACTTCCACATAATTCTCTGTGTGCTAGGACAGAGGAAATAACGGGAATGTGGGGACCCAGAAGAGGCACCCAACATAGGGGCCAGTCAGAGTGGGCTTCCTGGAGGGAGAGAAGCCTGGGGGTGGGGGAGGCTCGGAAGACAGGCCAGAGTTGTGTAGAGCCATGATGTTCAAAGTGTGTTCTCCAAACCAGTAGCACCAGCATCGCATGGTAAGCAATTGCAGATTCTTGGGGCCCACCCTGGAATGACCATATCAGAAACTCTGGGTATGGGGAACCAGCAATCTATGTTTTTAGCCAGTTCTTCAGTGTACTGCTAAGTTTGAGAACTGATCCGAACGGAGGGAGGAAGTTGGTGCAGGCCCACACGGCAGGCACACGGTGTGCAGGAGTGCAGGTGGCTAGACCGGCACAGCTCAGTGGCTGGAGTGCAGGCTCACTGTGGGGGGTGTCTCAGGAAGAACCTGTCTGGTGGGACCGACCATGGAGTGCCCTCAGTATTAGGGAAGGAACACTGGTTTTGTCCTGAAGGGACATGAAACCACAAAGGGGCTTACAGAGGGGACCACGTGCTCTGACGTCTCTTTAGAGCCTGCTCTTAGGTGCCACATGGGCACGTGTTTGTTCGACTGACCTGGGGAGAATGGAAGTGTCTCCTTTATTCATGGACCGTGCTCCAGAGTGGGGAAGGCAAACAGACCTGTCCTTGTGGCAACTTTGACCTATTGCTGGCGGCTGCCTGACTGCTGCATTGAGAAGGATCTTTACCTTATGTCCAGGCTCTAGAAGAAATGAGGCTTGTGATTAATTAGCCAATTTTGCCAAGGCCATGGGAGGTGGGGAGGGAAGGGTGTGGCACCCCATGTGCTATGTATTACATGTGAGTTGTTCCTGCCAGATAATTAAAACAAAAACAAAAACACATGGTCTCCAGAGCTTGTTTGTGCTCGGGAAACCCAGCCTTGCTTCTAGTCAACACGAGCTACAGTCAATTCTAAGTTATGTGCTCTGGAGTCCTAGGAGGAACATGGAGACCTCTTGTCTTCACACCTCCTGCAGCGCAAACTCTCCTGTCACTGGACACGATGACCGACATTCTGCCATGATGCTTTTCTGTGAGGTGGGCAGCTGAGGAACCTGCAGGACACTGTAGGAGAAGCAGAGTCAGCTCACCACTGACCTCCTGTGTAGTCAAAGGCACCAGTCACCTGTCACGTCCAGGTCCAGCTCTGAGGAGGGAAGGCGTATACACAGTTCAGTGAGAAATTACAATGTTTGCAAAACCTTTTCTGTCCATGTTGCCCTCATGCACTGGAGACTGAATGGGTACCAGCTGGGAGGCCTGGAGCCCAGCCCAACGCAGCCCTCCTCGGGTCCAAACTGGATCAGGAGGCTCGCATTTCATTTCATGCAATCTTAAAATTCCCCTCCATAATATGCAACAGCTGGCTTTGTTTTAATGGCGCTCTTCTTGACATCAAATAGTGTTTAAATGGCTTACTGGTACGCCGGTAAGGATGCCCCAGGTAGGTGTCTGGTGTTCACCTTGTGCCCATGCAGAGCCTCCCCCAGTACCCTGCTGTATACTACAGGATTTGTGCACTCCAGGTGGGGAGAGATGCTACAGAAATGAGGACGGGGAGTCTATCAGACCGGCTGGGAATGGGCAGCATACCTCCTTGCTGTGTGACCTTGAAGAAATTACCTCACCTCTCTGAATTTGGTTTCCTTACCAAATGCAGATAGGAGAAAACAGAGGATGGGAAGAGATAAAATAATTGAAAGTGTGGAACATATTACTTGGCACATACTAGTTTTTAGTTAAGTCCTCACATCAAGGAGATGAGTCTTGCCTACTACAGTACGAATTATTTAGTTCTAACACAAGATGAGGCCCAAGGGGGAAAGTGACTGTTGAAAAGTAAATTGAATTTTTGGATAATTTCTATAAATTTCTAGGATGGTGGCTGTGAGTACACAGGGAAGTAGGAATTCTGGAAGGTTCCAAGGAGGTGGCACTGTGGCTGCACCTAGCAGGATGGGTTGATTTTCAAAAGGCTCATGACTGGATCATAAACAGCAAAGAATGAAACCTGAAGACCAGATGTGCAGATTCAGGTCTGAGCTTCCAAGGCCTAGACTGCATTAAGAAGTCTAGTTTTTATTCCATTGGCCACAGGGAGCCATTGAGGACTTCTGAGTGAGAGCAAGGACGTGACATGATGAGAACTGTGCTTGAGAAGGATCATTAGGCTATAAGACTCCCAAGGACAGGTTCCCCCACCTGTGTGGTCCCTGCTGTACCCCCTGTCCCTACAGCAGGATCTGCACAGAGTGGTATCCAAGCAGTAGTGTCTGAATGAACGAGTGACTCCCTCTGACAGCAGCCATTTGGGATAGATTGAAGAGAACGCTTCTGTTCAGAGGCACTGGCCATCCTCTCAGATTGGGCCAGAGTGCTGGTCTGCAGGATTGGCAGAGGGGATGGGGCATAGGAACGGCGGCTGGGAGACCCTGGGGCACATCACTCTCCTCCCGCTTTCTACACCCCTCACAGAGTGCTGACCACTCTCTGAATTCAAGGAAAGCGTCAGGGCAGCATAATTCATCCTGACAGCCTGGACCAAATGTTTTTCCAGAGCCCCTGCAACCCTCTCCTCCCTGTTCAGATTGGAACACAGTCTAGGGCGTGCTCTAGAGAGGAAATAGGCATTTGCATCTGAACATGAAATAGCATTTTCTGAAACTGTGAGCAGGGTCCAGCTGGTATGAGCTGCACTCAGAATTATAGCCAGCTTGTTTCAATTTAAGACTAGAGGATGGGGCGGTGCCTGTGGCTCCAGGAGTAGGGTGCTGGCCCCATATCCCGGGGAGGTGGGGGAGGGGGGAGTTCGAATCCGACTCCAGTCAAAACTGCAAACAAAACAAAACAACACAACCAAAAAACAAACAAACAAACAAAAAAACTAGAGAGTGAGGGTAGGACTTTTACACTGGCTTCTCTGTGGGAAGACAGTCATATACACACAAACACACACAAAAAGGCAACAAGCCTGCCCCTGCCATCTTGGCAGAGCAGAGGACTTCCTAGGAGGTAGGGGAAGAAGGCAGGGGAGGGGTTGTACAAACGCTCAAGCCCCAGGCAGCAGATTGGAACTTTCATAATTCCTCTGGGAGCTGTCTGCTGGTCGCGTTATCTATCTTACAACTTCGAATGCCCACTGTGTAGTGAGCACTTTGCTAGATGCTTTACGATGTGGTTTCTGCAGAAGGCAGGAGGTGGAGGGAGAAGAGGCTGGTTGCCAAGGCCTTATATTGTTTTGAAAAATGATAAATCAAAGTTGAAAAGTCACCTGCCTGAGACTTAAGAGACTCATTGGAAATGTGCTGCCCCAAGTGTGACTTGAAGTTACCCTGCCGTATGTTCTCTTAAAATCAAGTCTGGATACAAATATATAAACACGCAGAGGAATAAACGCAAATGGGGCTGTTCCCTTTCTGTGTCTCTTTTCTCATGTCCACCCCTCTTTCACTCTCTCTCATGCTCATAAGTGTCCAAATGATGGACAGCATGCCAAGGTTTGCTTGTCCCCAGGCTGTCTCCCCAAAGCCCCTCGGACCTGATGTATGCTTGTTCACCAGCACAGAGGTCGGGGACCATGAGCTCTAAGCTGACCAAGGCCAGAGGTGAAACTTCTGGGGCTGCAAAAGGGACAGATAATGAGAAAGCCCTTTTGTCTTAGGGGAAGGGAGCAGCAGGATATTCTAGAAATATCTCAAGTTTAAAATTGAATAGCTATGGATTTTAATCCTGGTTCTTTATACAACTGTATAAAGCTGAGGTCAGTGACTGTTTAACACTCCTCCAATTTGCTACCTGTGAATTGGGAGGAAGGATCCCTAAGCCAGAGTCATTGTGAGGATAAGAGGAAAATGTGTGGAGTAATGGATTACTCAACAAGTGATGATATTTAGCTAACACCACGTGTACTTTTTGAGCACTTCGACTCATTAAGTCACTTAACTTTCACAGTAACTTTCAGCCCCGCGCTAGTTACAGGTGCTCGGGACGCGGTGGGCCTCCCTCCCTTAGCTCCTTCCTGCCCCGTCTTGCAGAAAGTCCTCTGGCAACAGCGACTGGTTCTGTCCTATAATTAGGTGTTTCATTTTACTGCCAGTCTTTTGTTTCCCCCCTGGAGAACTGGCAGAATTTCCAATAAATTGTATTTCAGGGAAAGAAATAGAAAAAGACAGTGAGTGGCTCATGGTTGGGGACCGAGGTTTCTTTCTGTGGGGAGAGTACAGTCCTGCCCTTGTCCTCATTAACAGGACTTCCTGGGGAGGCGGCTGTGGGCCCAGCTCTCCAGGTTTTTTTGTTTGTTTGTTTCACTTTTTAGCAGTGACCAAATTAGACTCTTTTTTTCTTCTCCTTTCCTTTTGTGGGCAGCCTGTCTTATTCTCACATAGACCATTCCTTATTCCCACAAAGGAAATGAAAGTTTTGGTTTTGGACTTAGAGTAGGGATATGGCAGGGGTTCACTTGCATCTGAAAAGAAGGAGGAAATATTTTGCGAAACCTGCTGCTGTGGAACCAAGAGCTTCTCTCTGGAAAGCCCCCTGGGATCTCCCTGGGCCCCATGCTTGCATCTCAGAGAGAAGTTTCAGCACTCAACCATGGAATGGCTAGCACTGCTAATTTGGTTTTATGATGATCCTGGCCCAGAATATTCAATCCTTTGCCTTTGGGTTGAGTGTTTAACTCTCCACCAGCAAAGAGCAAGGAGAATTGGCAGGTGGAGACCGGTGGTGCTGGTAGAACTGGGCATGGACCCACAATGACCCTGTTTGAGTTCTAGGCTTACCACCTATCAAGATGTGTGAGGTTGGCCAAGTTGCTTAACTTTTCCACTACAGCCAACAACATTCTTCTGCACCTTACCCGCTCTACATCCCAATTTCGTGGAATAATTGGCGGTCTCAAGACAGCCCTGAACCATTGCATAGGCTGTTCTCCTTAGGATGACCGTTCCCTTTCAGCTACTTGCCCCTTTTCCTTACCTGCTCTTGAGATTTTGGTTTGCTTGTCACCTGATTCCTCGTAGCTGTTCAATTTTTATTTCCTTGCAGGTAACATTTGTCATTTTTCTTGGCTGCCCAGCATCTTAACCCTCTTCTTACTCCATCCCTATCTTATTAATCTCAATAGAAGGTAGAGCTGTCTCGGTGGGAATGCAAATTAATACGTTCCTTTTGGAAAGATGTTTGGAGAACACTTAGAGATCTATAAATAGACCTGCCATTCAATCCTATAATTCCTCTACTAGGTATATACCCAGAAGACCAAATATCACATTACAACAAAGATATTTGCACCAGAATGTTTACTGCAGCCCAATTCACAATTGCTAAGTCATGGAAAAAGCCCAAGTGCCCATCGATCCATGCATGGATTAATAAACTGTAGTATATGTACACCATGGAATATTATGCAGCCTTAAAGAAAGATGGAGACTTTAACTTGTTCATTTTTACATGGATGGAGCTGGAACATATTCTTCTTAGCAAAGTATCTCGAGAATGGAAGAAAAAGTATCCAAGGTACTCAGCCCTACTATGAAGCTAATTTACAGCTTTCATATGAAAGCTATAACCCAGTTATAACCTAAGAATATGGGGAAGGGGGGGG